>BGPR01031652.1:0-17925 GCA_013235015.1 Araneus ventricosus | reverse complement strand
GCACTCTAACTTTACTATTTCAGTTAGTAAAACTCAAAATATATTTTTAAAATGTCTAAAACTAGATTTAATGAAATAAAAGCAAGTGATGGTGCATAAACAAAAGAAATAAAGCAGACAAACTTAAAATTAAGTTTATTACAAATATATCTTACAAGTAGCAACTGAAGATACTCAACAGGGACTACTCGACATAAAATATTACAAAACAAAGGTTTTTTTAATATATATAAATTGAGGAGGGTTAATGCAAAAAAGTCCACAATTTAATTGTTTCAGCCATACCCGATATAGAGTATGGCGTCTAAAGCTACGAAGCAATGGCCGCGTCTCAGAGGCAATTGAAAATACCATTATCTAAAGACTTAAGTATTATTATGTACAGATAGAAAACCCCTGAGAGAAATATTTGTTTTGTGTTCAATCAATCCGCAAAAAATATCCCTTCGGTGCTGATCTACTCAGATTTGCCAGTAACCAACTTTCCTCAGCTGAAATATAAACCACAGAGAATTATCTGGGAAGAAAACAACATTCTATTAAGAATGAATTAATAAAAACTTTATTAAAACTTGTTTATTAATGTGTACTAAAATGTATTTTAATTATTATTTTCTACAGTTTTTAGTTTTTAATTTACAATTCATTATTATTAATATTCTGAAATCTTCATCAATTTTAGTGGAAATTTACTATAGAGCGAGCACCATTCTATATGGAATAAAAGTTTAAATTCTAATTGAATAATTGATAACTGGGCTCTGAGAAATATTAAAAACAGTGCGTTATGTATAGAACATTATATAAAAAAGAGCACAATAAGAAAAGGCATTATTTATTTAACTTATATGCCTACCAACCCACAAGGGTACTAAGGCTTATTATAACCAAAATTTATAGTAGAAGTTTATATATATACACCAGAATTTAAGTAGCACTTAAAAATAATCAATAAGTATTTCATGAAATGACGCAAAAGATAAAGTTATAAGGCTTGTACATACACAGAATAATAACAGGTTTGGGAATAACAAATCTACTTATCTCAACAAAAATACAAGCGAAAATATAAAGTTTTTTCCTTTTTATAAAAAAGTAAAAGAAAATTTGGATGAGAGTGTAGTGATGAGAGTTACGGAAATTATAGTTAATGCATTCTCTGTACAATACATTCTAGCTAAAATCCTGGTTTTTTATTTTCTTAAATTCTATCGATGAATACACTTTTATTTTTCCTAAAATTTTGTTTAAATAAATACCAGAATGTTATAGAAATTTAAAACTTGATTATAATATAATGTTCAAAAAATTAGGAGGTAAATTATCCATTAAAAAAAGGTTAGATTGGTGTTTCGAATTGTTTTCCTGTAGAAAATTTTAAGGAGTCAAGGACCCATAAAATTTATTTTGTTGACACATTAATTATCATGTTTTGCAAATATATATATCAGGAGATTAAGGCTTTTATGAAAAATACCTGGAAATTTTAGAAGGGAAATTATGTGTCCAGGGAAGCGAATATGCATTCATTCATTACAGTGCAGATTCAAGCTTTTGCAATTTTAATATGCTTTTTCACCAAGAAATGATTTAATTTATTTTTGTCTTGTTCATGAGTCTTTCAATACATTCTATAACATCAATGAAAAGAGAACTCAATAGGATTGAGTAAAAACAATACAATATTAAAATATAACAACATTTTGTATCAACAACGTTAATGAATACATATAAATTCTTATGGGACCATTCTTAGAAGTGAGGATAGTTACTTAGTTATGAAGGTGTGGCATTTTCTAAAAATTTGGGATTGACTCCAGCATAATACAAAGTAAAAAGGAGATATATGAAAAAAAAATTTCACTAAACCTAAATTTTTTTCTGGTTTTCATATTTTTAAAATATTTCATATTACTACAAAAATAATTACTCATGAAATGATTTTTTTTAAAAATGAAAATTGGGACTCTTAATTACATTTTTAAATAAAAAAAATTTCTCACCTAGAACTAAATTATATATCTATTTTCCCCTCTAAGAATAAACAGCTGTGAGAATTTAATTTTCATGTAGAATTCTGTATAAACTTAAATCTTCATTTTAGAAACATGAGCAAAACCATTTTCTCTCATGAAACCCTATATTAAGCGAGTTCTCATAGAGGTTATAATTTGTTGTAGTCAAGTAGTATTGTACTTTAAAAATGATGGTTATCAGAAAATACAGGAATTCGATATTCGATGAAGTAAATTGATTTCGCAGGTGCAATATTGGAACACAATCACCCCTGGAATATATACAAATGAAACAAAACCCAGAAATACTCACCCCCCAAATATCAAACTAAATTTAGCAATTTGAAGGTGAAAATAAATGAATTAACAAAACAGACATGAATGCATATTAAAGGGATGAAAATGACTAAGACAAACTAAATATATTGCATTCAGCTTACTTCGAAATAAATAATTTTTGGATCAGATATTTAGTAACATTTAATAAAAAATACTTAAGAAACCAAAGCTAATGATACGATGAGAAAGGTTGATTACTACCGCTTTTGATTTAGCACAGTAAATCAAAAAATATAATAAAAAGCAGATATCAGTATATATGAATATGCATCTACATCAGAATAACTAGCATCATCAACCAATTAAACGTTTTCAAAAAATAAGCACATTTTTTATAAGCAATTTTGTATTCAAATTGCTTTTATAAGATTCAAATCAGACAGTCAAACCAGTTAACAGATTGATTTCATCATCAATTTTGATAATTTTTTAATTGAGGGAAAAAAAAAGGATCTAAAACTGGCTGCCTAACCTACAAAATTAATGAGACCTAGCCTATTTACTAGAAACATTTACAAAATAAAGAGAGTGAAAAGCGAAAAATCGGTGGATTGGCTTAGAAAATTACCTGAAGTGGCATTCAGGCAAGTCCCGTAAAGCTTAATCGGTATTCAAGTGCAAAACTGCTAAGGTGTTAAAAAAAAATTTTGATAACTGGAATTAAACCAAATCAAGGAATTTTATAGAACTTTTCAGAAAAATAAGACATTTTAATGGGAGAAGAAAATTATTTAAGATTTTAATATAAAATGCTTTTGTTTTAATCAGGAGGATTAATGTTTATCATACTGGAATATATCAGCATTAAAATAGGAAAGAGATCAATGACCAACCCATCCATGTAGCACTAGTTTATCTGGCACCTTGCGAATGTCACAATATACAATTCAACCGAGAGACAAAAGGTGCACAAACAAAACCCTGCATGAGCAGCTTTATTCAACATTTTGCGATGATGGACTGAAATATATATCAGCATTAAAATAGGAAGAGATCAATGAGTCCATCCATGGCAGGCTGAGTTTATCCTAACTATGAATAGTCACATATAAAACCAACTGAGACAACTAAAGGTGTTACAATAACAAAACTCGAACACTGAGCAGCTTTATTCAACATTTTGGTATGAGATGGACTGGAAAGGTGCAGCCATCATTTTGTGTTTCAGTTTCCTGACATTTCCAGGTTTTATAAAAAATTTCCTGACTTTTTTTCGGGTAGCTCCATCAACATGACAAGGAAAAAATCACCTACACATCATACTTGGTATTCATTAAAGTCATATATGTTTGAAATGAAAAAAGCAAAATGTTTGAAAAAAGAACATTTATTTTAAAACTTTAAACAATAAACCAATAAAATAACTAATACGCTCTTTACAATGTGAATAATTCTACTGTAGAGATTTTCAGGTTTTCTTGAGTTAAAAATATAAACCGCACAACCTCTCAATAAATATCGCTTGCAAAATAAAACATAAGTACAAGCAGAAAAAAATGTAAGAAGCGATTTTTTACTGATGTTTATAGAATTAAAAAATACAGAAGCATACATTTTTTTCACACAAAGTAGGAATTGAATAGTTTGCAAAAGAAGAAAAAAAGCAATTTTTTATTCCAACCAACTTCTTTCATACGTGACTCAAATGGACAATATATAAAGAGAAATAAATAAAATAAAACATCAAGACAAAAAGAAGAAAAATAAAATTCGTGCAAAATAGGGAAAAAACTTGTATTTACCATTTAAAATTATATAAATAAAAATTCTAATTAGATTTAAAAAAATACTGTGCCAGCTCTCGCGTCTTAACTAATCATCTTAGTAAATTTGATCTCATATGTCGAAAGATCTGGGCGCGTGAAAAAAAACTCGAAAGCATACATAATACTAAAGAATTGTTCTTTTATATGTATGGTTACTTCGGCTGTCTTACTTTTGAAGAGATCCCATAATTTATCAAAATGATCAGTATTCATAATGTTTAGCGGATACACTAGAAAGAAAAAAACAGACAAAATAAACAAACAAAAAAAATGCTGAAAGAAAATATTTGCATAATTTAAATACCATATAATTCAATAAATTGGTTTTACACCAGCTCGAGGGGTACTTATTATGAACATATAGGAAGTCCCTGCTTCCTGGAGGAAGCAGTTCGAGCATCTTGGATTTTCATCCCTTTTTTTTTGTTTGTTTTCCCTAGATATCTCTAAAAAATTCAGTTTCAAATAAATTGATTAAAACAATTAAAAAGAGCATAAAATTTCCTACAAACTATACTTTTTATTTTTCTTCCAGTTTATAGTTTCCAGATACATGGGTTCAAAGTTGCCGCCATCTTTGATTTTCACTCCCTTTTTAGTTTCTCTTGAATATCTCAAAATCATTCAATTTTAAAATTACATAATCAACCAAATAAAGAGCGTGATATTTCTTAGAACACATGCTTTATTTTGTTGTTATGGCTTTAATAGTTTCCAGATAATGGATTTAAAATTACGATATCTTCAGTTTATCCCCCTTTAGTTTTTTTAAATTTTTTTAAAACTAGCTTTGATTTTCAAACTACATTAAATACATAAATTAATGATCGTTAAAATTCTCAACCAATGCATGCTTTTATTTATTTTCAGCTTTGTTAGTTCAGTGATATTTAAGAAAAAAAAAACTAAGGGGGGGGGGGGGATAAAATCCAAGATGGTTTCAATTTTGAAAACCATTACCTCGAAACTATTAAAAGCTAACAAAAAAAATAAAAGTATCGCTTATAGGAATTTTGTACAACTTACATGTTGACTATCATGTTATTTAAAATTGAATAGATTTAGATATTCAGATGGAGAAACTAAAAAAAGGGGATAAAGTCAGATGCTGTAACTTTTGAGCCCCGATTACTGCCAATTAAAGCTGGCAGAAAAAATAAAAGATATATATTTGAAAGAAATTTCACGGCTTTTAATTTGTTCAATCAATTAAGATTTGAAAATTGAAGATACTTTTCGAAGTTATTCAGAGAAAACTAAAAAAAAGGGGAGTGAAATAAGATGGCACATTTGAGACCCATTATCTGGAAAACAATTAAGCTGAAGAAAAACAAGGCATGTATTTGTAGGAATTTTACGCCTTTAATTTGGTAAATCACATTGTCAATTTGAAAACTAATAGTTTCGAGATATTCTGGAAAAACTAAAAGGGGATGGGAAAGTCCGAGATGCATCAGGTAGACTTATCCACCAGGACGTGGGGACTTTCAATTATGTTTATCGAACCAAATTCTGAACATGTGTACCAATTTTCAAACTATATGATTTAATGTTTTTTTTTCAAACCTCATCGTGACTGGACTAATAGCCAATTCTCGATCCCTCGAAATTTAAAGTGCAAAACCTACTCACGGGGCTTGGACTGTCAGTAAAAACTGCATTATCATGAAAGTTTATACCTTGATCTTCTTCTATTTATAAAAAGATCAGTGACGTGTAGCCTGCACAAAGAATTATCAAAAAATAAAAAAAAAATTCAAATTGAATTAAATTTCCCTGACTTTTTTTTTTTTTTTTTCCCTGTATCCTGAAATTCCCTTACTATTCCGGTTTCCAAGCTTACCTGGTTGGGGTAGCACCCTGTGGAAATATATATCAACGCATTAAAATAGGAAAGAGATCAATGATCCATCCATGAGCAGCTGGAAGGTTTATCTGGCACTTGCGAATGTCACAATATACACCAACTAGGACAACTTATAGGTGCGTAAATTAATAAATTTATGAAATAAAAAATATAATGATGATTCACACAATATATTTTCCATAATAAACAATATAGCTTAAGATAATCATTACTGAAGAATCTAAAATTCTAATTAAATATTAAAATTTAAAACATGCTCTTTTTGACAAACTTTCTCATTTACAAATTCATCTTATACTAACTGTTTTTCAATTAAACACAGTACTCACACTTTTATAAACACAAAATTGCAAATAGATGCAAAAGACTCTTACAAAAAAATTATAAGCAGACAAATTCTTGACTGACAGTTGGAATGTCAACAAGCATAATGTCAAACATACTGTAAATAGAAGGTTATCCATGATAATCTAGAATTAACACATTTAAAGTTCTATTATCCAGCAAAATTAAAATAATTTTTAACGCTTAAGGACTGAGTTATTTTGTAATACAGCATTTTGGGACAAGTTAACTTGGGTTTGGTCCTTAAGCGGTCCAATTCTAATGATGATAGCTAAAATACAATATACAGTAAAACGATAGATTAAAAAAAAAGAAAGCCAAATGTTTCTAAAATCCTCTTACTATAATATCACACACATTCTCCATACAAAAAATTAACTACTTTTACAATTGAGGGAAGATTCAAATATGTGGAATTTAAAGAAAATGTGCATATGAAATTCGACATCCATGCTTCAAGAGCATATTATCTTTCAAACAACTCTACACTTTTTCCCCATTAATTTGAGTTTATATAAAAAAAAAGACTTATTTTTTTTTCCTGAAAGTACTAAGCTACAAAAAATTTATAAGAAAAATCATATTTACTCTTTTTTTTTTTCATAAAAGCATAAAAAATAGCATGCTGATAGTTTTATCCTAATCAAATTCATAAACATCTAATCTTGTTTTAATTCAAATCTAAACATTCTGAATAACAGTAGGTACAATTAAATACAAAAAGCATTACATGTGAGTAGTGCATCACACCTGCTTCAAACACATACTATAGAAAAATAATTTTCTATACATAAATCATGATTTGACATGGTCACTGAGGAACTTCCATTAGGAAAAGTGTACAATTTTAAAAGTATTTGTAAATAATTTATAGACAGAATAAATCTTTTGTGAAATTTAATCATCAATATAAGTTTAAAAAAATGTAGCACTGGTTGCTACCTCATTTCGACATTTAACAAATTTAAGTTAATTGACGCTTTAATATTTAACACAAGTCAAACCTCACAGATCTCATCACAAGCAGAATGGGTTTATAAAAAACTGTGATAAATCTTGTTAGGATATTTACTTCATTCTTTCCTCTTTCTAACAATTAGAGGGGAAGAAAGTCGCTTCATTATATATGAATGTCTTTGAACAAATACAGGTGTTTTGCAACCGGAACATCAAGTTTACAAACCATTGAACTATTGCATGATATTTATGCAATTTTCGGCTTATATTCATACTATCTGAAGAGAAAAATCCAACCTGAAACACTAGCACACCCACAGAGTAAATAGACCTCAACCCAAGTAAAAAAATTAATCCACCTATTTTCTCTGCATCCCTTCAATGAATCTATTCAGACATGATACAAGCTTGAACAAAAAAGCTGAACTTCACCAAAACGGAACTGCTGTCAATACGCGAACACCGAAAGTAAAATAAAGTTATTAATTGAACAATAAAATGAATAAATTTAAACAAAAAGATGTGTTGAGTATTAAAATATTAGGTAATTATTATTTAAAAAATTAATGAATGAAAAAAATGAATTGTAAAAGTTTCTTTTTAAATAAAAGTATATATCAAAATTATCTCTGAAAATATGAGTATGTAAAACCTTTTTTTTTGATTATCAAATTATTACAGACTTTTGTTTCTCATTTTTGAGACTAACAGTCTAAATTATTTTTTTATGCTTCGGGTCTGTATTTTTCCATTTTTCAAATTTTGTCTCTCTTCTTTCATTAGGGTTTTTTCTTTATTTTTTTTCTCATTGCTATTTTCTTATCAAGTTCCTCTTTCCATTTGCCTGTTACTTATAGATTTTTGCACATGTTACTATCTAAAGCATCGCGAAAAAATCTTTTTTTCTAAAATATTCATAACAGCAGACTTGCTCATCATTTTGTATTTAAGATTTAAAATGAGAGAATATGTTTCAATATACATTCTTCTAGATCTATCAAATGGGGCATTATATTTTGAATGTGCACAAGTAGCGCAGTTTTTGTTTTTTGTTTTCTAGAACTATTCAAGACTTTTGTATTTATAGCTTCCATCCTCTAAAGCAATTAATAAAATTAATAATTTACATCGATCCCAAGACGCTAAAATTTGAGCAAAGCGTCTGACATTCGCCCGTGACATAATGTGTTATGACCTTTTGATAGACAAGCGTTAGGACGGCGAAAACTAACAAAAAAATGAAAATCAACATAAACGAAGAAAAGATTGTTTAGAACGTAAATAAATTCCATCAAGGAGGCTATTATCTTTTTTTTTTCCCTCCTCACTAAATTGATCGAGAAATTCGCGTGAATGATTTTTTCACCCGTCAAGTAATGCAAAAATTCAGTTGATGAAATGAAAGACGATTAGACTAAACGAAAGAAAAGAATACAAACTTTTCAGGCATTCCTCCCAATGTAAACTTTGATCCCAAGGCACGACAAAGCCAATATATCAACTTTAGACAGGATTACCTCAACTATAGCCTGAATTCGAAACTGCTTTAACATCGAGCCATTACTAATTTTACATGCACATAGTTTTGTTTATGACATCCCGCTTCCCCCACATACTAACAAAAATTTTTAATGCAGATTTACCGATCCAAGAATGATTAAATTCGATGTCGGGGAAAGCGAAAATCCAAGGCTCATGGAAATGTGTCATGTCTGATTATTATACTATCCCGCATACCAACCCAGAGAGTATTAGCAAACAAGATAACAGAATAAGTGAACCTAAATTAATGAAGAAAATTTATGCTATTCACCACAGTTTGATAACCATGCCATGTCAAAGCATAGTCTCTGTATGACAGCATAAAAAAGCTTGTTTGAAAATTTAAATGTTGCATATTAAGTAAAGCAAGCATCAGTTTTAATAAATACCCATAAGAAACTTACCATCCTTGGCTAAACCAGCAGCACCAGATGCTGCCTTGTTGAGGGAAGCATCACTCACACTTTCCTATTCTCAGAAAAGCGGGTTGATGATACGGTTGTACAAATGTTAGAAACCATTGTTAGTAATTGTACAAAAACACCAGATCAAGAATAGAAATTACAAAAAAAAAAACATATGACATATATAATAAAAGTTTTTAAAAAGACAGTCTTATTAAGAAATTAAAAAGTAGAATTCTTTTTTTCTTTAATAATTTGCTACTATTAGTCTTTATTCGTAATTCATCATTATAAATATTACAGAAACTAAAAAATTTGTCAAATTAATTACCAGGTGACACTACTTTTTACAAACTCAAATTTAAATAAAACACCACTGATAATTATATTCTAAATAGCATATTGTCATCAACAAATCAATTAGTATAGAAAATTTCAAAACCCTAAGTGAAAATTCAATTAAAAAATCTATTTTAACAAACATGAAGCAAGTTATATAAAAGAAAATAAAAATAAAATACTAAAAATAAGATTTATCAACCTTTGGAATAAAAAAGTAGAATGTATGTTTCACTCTAGATATGCCATAATAGATACATAAATGAACCAGAATTAATTATTCCTTTACTGACTGAATAAAAATGAATGATAAACTTATTCTCAGAAATAATCTGTAGTCAAAGACAACTCAGTTGATACTATATAAAATGCTAGGGGCAACCTTATTATTGATGAACAGAAGTAAAACTTATTTCTACACAGTTAAGAAGCCTCAAATTAAAATTTTGATAAAAAGTGGTTTTCAGATAACACAAAAAACATTTTAGTCAAAAAAATGGGATTTTAATGCAAGCTTAACTAAGATTACAATAAATAATTTGGAATAAGAAGTAGATAACCTTAATAGACAGCTAATAATGGATACTACATATGTACTGCATAAAGTATTGAGCATTCAGAATTTTCAAAATTGTTTAGTTGGGCATCTTTATAGAAAATTCAAAAAAGCATAATCCTAATTTAATATAAAACTAATACATCTTACAAAATCATGCAACAGCCATGGAAGAAAGACAAAAGTTTAAGTAGATCTTGATTGCCAAAAGTTTTATATCTAACAGTTTGAGTTTTAAAGGCAAATTTGAAATGAGAACAATATATTTTGTGTTTTATGGGAAAATTCCATTTCTGGCTCATATGACAAACATATATATAAGAGTGAATTACTGCTTAAAACAAATAACTGAAAACTTCAAAATTTCAAATCTGTTTCTAAAGTAGAATTGCAACTCTGCTTAACCCTTTGCAGACAGGCAACGGCTCTCAAGAATATTCAGATGGCTGGCAATATTCTTATAATTATCCACTTTATCCAACTTGTGCTTATTTAATTACATAAAAATTTATTTTATCGTAAGTATTAAGATTAAGGGCTTGATTGGATGATAATATACACATTTGTGCCTGAATTTTATCTGCCATCTTTTCTACACCTTCAACCAAATCTAACTGTATTATTAATTATAGCTGCAAATCTGTCCAAGAAAAGAGTTAATAAAGTTAAGCTGCCAGCAACTTTAAAAAACAAACATTAAGGCAGTAAGCAAACAGTAAAGTATAAATGTATCTATTTCAGAAAACTGAAGTCAAACTTATTCAAGAATGTAAACAGGTAATATCATGGAAATTGGCAAAACACTAGTCTCTATATATTTTTTTCTATTTTGTTTTGTTCAAATCAAATAGGGTCAGGTAAAGTGGTCAGAAAATCCAAATTTTTTTTAACTTAGGTGGATTATAAATATAAGAATTTGTTAAAATACTTAACATTTTTTGTTGTTATTTTACATTATTGAAGAACACATTTAATTAAAAATTGGTGGAAAATAATCCATTTTAAATAATTTTATGACACCTTTCTATTTCTCCTGTTTTATGACCACTTTTAAATAAATAATAAAATAATTTTAAAAGCATAAAAATTATAAGTAAGCAAAGTTTTTTTAAACTATTTAACAACCTTAATATAGTTTCAACTTAAAATAAAATCAGTTTATTTGTTCAAATTATATTTTTAATAACCTAGATCAAAAGTTGGGTTTATCAAGAATTTTATGTGGTATCTTGACTCTTCAATTCCAACAATGTTATGATTTTCAGGAAAGGTGTATAGTCTGAAGTTTTAGATATTTTATTGACAGAAATCTCCTATTTTATCAAAAAAACCTATCCAATAAGCTTTGATTGATCTCTCACCATATTTTGTCAAGATCAATCTCTAACAGAAATACTGTGATAATTGATTATCTGCAATTGTGGATTCAATTGACTGGAATAAGACATTTTCTTTCTCATCAAGTTTCTTCTTTTGCATGTTTTGAACTATTTTGCATTCCTTTCTTTTGTAGTTTTATTACTAATACCTTCAGTCAAATCATTATTGTTATTGGACTCCTTCTTTTTCTCTTGAATTCTATATGGTCACTTTATGATAGATGAAAACAGGTGGTTATAGAGTTGTAATGTACATGTTGAGCCTATGTCAAATCTTTAGGAATGTACCTACAAAAATCATAGTGCAATTATCAAAGATGGCCTTTTTTTTACTGTTCCATAAGTCAAGAACTTGTGCCCATCACAAAAATAAAAGAACAGGTTTTTTTTCAAAATGTAAAGAAAATTGGGTTAATGTGGAGTCTACGGTGCCCACTTACTTCGTCTTGTTAGGATCGGCCAACCTTTGGCCGCCAAGAACAGAGATGAGAGAACATTTGTTTTGCTAATGATTAAAATCATCAGCAGATGAGCAAGATGCTAAAATTTATCTTTTCATCGGGTGTTTTGTGCATGAGCAATACGTAACTGAATCTGAAGCATAATGAATCGTTGATTTGATTTGCTTTTATTTCATTTTGAGCTTCACAACAAAGAAAGAAATTGTTTGACCTTACATTACATATTTTATTTTTTCAACAAAGGTATTATAAATTTGCGTAATTGATTGAGGAATGCAGGAAAAAAAAATTATTTTGAGCTTAATGAAATGAAAGTTTTAGAAACATGAAATTGTTGGGTTATTTTTTTTTCCCCTAAAGAAACTTTTCAAAACTAGTAAGTAGGTAGTCAGTTAATAAGTAGTAATAAAAATGCTGTTCTAAATATGAACCACTGTGCAATGAAGGGTTGAGCAACTATTTCAAAACCTTTTTGGATCAAGCCACACATAAAGTGAATTATGTGAATGTATTTTAATAATCTTTGATGTGCATTTAATTTATATTGAAAATAAAATTCCTTCTGCTAAACAGTTTCCTAATTTTTTAATTGCTGTGTGAAAGGTATAAAAAAAATTGACAAAATCTGGGTTACAAGTCTATTGCAGTAAAACTTTGATTAACCATTACCATCCGGACCTGGACTCTGATGGATAACTGAATAGACGTATTATCTTATAATTTTACAAAATGTTCAATGTAAGAGTAGTAATTTACAGAAATGTATTGTAAAAATATAAACCTACGTTTTTATACGATGATGGATAATAGAAACTGACAGTAGTTTGAAGTTTGACATAATCTTGACATCCTTTAATCAGTAAAACATTACAATTGATTTTTTGTAATTTAATGCAATGTATGTATAACAAATTTATAAACATTATTGCATGAAAAAATTTCATTCTTAACTAGCAAAGAATTGTTTTAGCAGAGTAAAAAACTATTTTCATATTAAAATAATTTTCTTATTTTATATAAGTGTTGTTATTCTGAAAGTAAATCTTATTTTATTGGATATGTACAGATTTCATATTCTTACTAGATTTTTACTGCATTAGCCTTGTAATTCTTTTCCCCTTTGTGTTGACAGATCGATGGAGGAGAAAGGAAAACTAATTTTCATAATTGACTGATGTAATATCTCAAGTTCATTGTAATAATAATTTCCGGGTTTAATCTTTTTCGTTGTTCAGAAGTCTTATTTGACTTCACTAGATTAACCCTTTAACTGTTTTGTTTTCTCCACCGAAAATTATGACAACTACTGTTTTGGGTATTTGATATTTAATAATACATCTAATTGTCCATTGGGAACTTGAGATGTTAATGGATTAATCATTCCTTTTTAACGTCTGCGAGTGACTTAATTTTAGATTACAAGGTCGCAATGGCCTAGTAGTAAGGTCTTGGAGCTGGAGGGTTCCTGCTTCAAAACTTGATGCCCCCGAAGGTTCGTCGTGTATTGGGACCTGTTGCGTGTTAAATATACGTACCCTCTCCAAATGTCCTGTTGGCGTGGTGTGGAAGTTTGGAGAGGGGGTGCCAGCTCAGGTGTCATCTGACCGAGGTTCAGAATTATGAGGTCCATCCCAAAATAGCCCTCATGTTGTTTCAAAATGCATTGTTAATGTAACTAAACTAATTTTGGATTACAAATTTAAAAATGTCTTAATTCAATGCAAGAGTGGAGCTCGGGAAAAACAGTTAATGGTTTAACCTTAAATGCTGAAAACTGATTCCACAGAACAGGATGGAAAATGAATCCTAACAGTAGGGGGCATCGTCCACTTTGTCTTCCTCTAACTCAACTATGGTAACTTGGATATGGTGGGGTCTGCTTTACATCTGCGAGGATCCGTGCATTTGACTCTTGGCGTCAGACCATAACCTTCCTGCATGAGTTAATCCATTGCTGATTGTTTCAAAATGCCAAGACTAGCACTTAGACAATTTTACTCTGGAAAGGAGTGACGGTCAATGAGTGCATTTTGGAACCGGAAGGTCCCAGTTTCGAAACCAGATTCCACTGAGGATCTGCCGTATATGGGGCCTGTTGCACATTAAATCGTATGTAGTGGTCAAACGTCCTGCTGCTGGTGTGTTGCCCAAAACCCACAGACTCGCCCATAGTGTTTAGAGTCCACAGGATATTTTACTCCGCAGAGAGGGGACAAGCAGTCGATTAAAACTGCATTTCTGGAGTTCTTTGGCATGTTTTTCTTTTAGCTGATGTTTTCTGATGGTATTAGTTTTCTTTTTGAATTGTACTATTTTGTATTAATTGGAAACTTGTGTAATGTTTCCAAACATTGATTGATAAAAAATAAACATTTCCATCTTTTACCTGGCCCTTAACCATTTACAGACCAAATTCAGATCCAGGTTAATTTTTAATTACTGTTTTGCATATTTTTCCTCCTAATGCTTTAGTTTAAAGATATCAATCATTGAAATACAAATAAAAAATTCTTACGTGTTTCTTTTAAATTTTCACAATTGGAAACATTGGCCACTTCTGATTACGCTCATTACACTAGACATACAAATGCACAACAGTGATGATCAGACTGAATAATAAGGTAAATTATTGTAAAAATTATTTTTATAACTAAGCACAGATATGAATTCAATTAAAAATTTACGAATTTTTTTATTTAGAAATTTTTATACTACACACAATTAAAATGTAAAAAAAGCCCATTTTTAGGAATTTCTGTACATTGGCCATTTTATATCTGAAACATAATTTCTATATAAAAAAATCAAGCTTACTTTCAATTATAATTAACAATTTTTTCAAAACAATATTTTATTTTTAAATGAATTTTCAACTCGATGTTCCGAATTGGGAACATTGGCCATTAAATGGTTAATTTGGCGAAATCACCAAATGTGCTGGTGCATGTACAAAAACGAGGAGAGTTTCTGTATCTGAAAACAGGCAATAACATTGTTAACACCATTTTTTTAATTAAGTATTGAGGCAATACAACAAATCATGATGTATTACAGATTTATTTAAAAAACAGCTGTAGCATATTTATTTCTACTAATAATAAAGGAGAATATGTGTGCATGTTGCCACTCTACAGGACAGACTGCAGGACCTAGAGCTACGAAATTTAACCCTTTACACACCTATGTCGAGCCTGACTCAACATTCTGGACGATGCATCGCTTTCACATACTTGTTAGATAAAGATTATTATAATGGCAAAAGCTTCGAGATTAATTTTTAGGAATTAAAAAAATCAAAAATATATCTTTCTGCTTCCTAAAGCTCTAAAATGAATCCTTGCATTCATATGTGTATAATTAGGCATTTTATTACTTTCTGGAGTGCAAAGGGTTAACATAAACATACTTTGGAGGAGGGAACATGCATTTCAGGAATATTTTTTTGAAATATCAATTAATTAAAAATGTGCAAAATTTTGTATTGTTGTAATGAAATGCAAACCATTTTCATTGTTACTACAGATATTTTATCCTGGGTTTTTCTGCCATCATTGTTAGCCAAGATATAAAGATTTGCCCTTTTTTGTATATTGAGTATTTTTCTTTTTAAAGCATGGTTTTAATGATATTTTTGATTTTTTTTTTCAGGTTTATGGTAATTACAGATAAGATTTGATTTCTGAAGTAAGCAATGATAATTTTTTTAGTTCATGCATTTCTAAAGACTACTGTCCAGTGGTGAATCCGGGGAGGGGGGGGGGATTCGGCCTATAAGGCCTGCCCCCCCCCCCCCACCCCCGAGCTAAACTAGAATTCTTGATTTTATTTAAAATCACTACAACTATTTGTTCTTAATTTCCTTTAAAAAAATATTAAAAATGTGACAACATTGCTTTCTGGCTTGACAGACTCGAAAATTTTCCTACTTTTCTAGTCATTCCACTTGTACTTGTAGCGCTGGCGCGGTCGAAAACATTTTTGGTCTAGTTATTTCATTGTATTTTTTATTAAATTATCAAAGTATTGTACTGTTCTTTATGATTCTTATTGTCAGGTGAGTAAAGTCTGTCAAGTTAAAGTGTTTTGGTTTACATGAGGTTTGACATTCGTTACGAAGATACAAAATTTTGATGACCTCAGCGCCTCCCAGACCCGAATTCTTGATTCGCCACTGCTACTGAATTTACTATAATATATTGGAGTATAAAATATATGTTATCGCTCTTTAAGCTTGACGCATTTCTTTCTTATTGTGTGCACTGAATTTTTTAATGAATTAGTTTACAAAAGGTCTCTAGGATACTGCAAAAGTTATGAGACATCATTCTATTGGAAAATGAGTTGACTTTGCATGTCTGATAGATATCAGATTATCTCATGAAACATTATGCATGCAGTTCAACTTGAAAACTTTTTCTTCAAAAAAAAAAATAATAATAACCCCTCCCTGATTCGGCAACCTGTCTGCAGAATCAGCTTTTAAATTGGGACCTCATTGTTTTCCCAATTGTCCAAGGGGTCTATTCTGGTACCTCCGGTTGGGTTGGGTTCCGTTGTTAAAGTGCGGAACCCGACCGGGGGTACCAGAATAGACCCCCAATACTTGAAACGTATAATTCTGGTGGAATCTTATCGTCCTTCCCGTTTTCAAGTGGATATCATAAAATCAATCCATCAAGCTAACAAATGGCAATGAAACCTCAAAAGCAGAAGAAAAAGTACCCTCATTGTTTTCCCCTGGACCCTTCAATTGTAACGGAAAGCTGGGCAAGGACGCACAGTCAAATATTTTTAGTATAAGTGTGGCATTTTCCTTACGGGCAGCGTAGATACAGCATCAGTTGAATATTTTCCCTTCTGCATTCTGGCTGGTACAGATGCTGTATCACTGAATCAATAAATTTTCACTCTTATTGAAATTAGGTTGCAGTCTTCTGACAGAATTTGAGCTTTGGGACTGTTCTGACATGTTTGATCCCGGTTTCCGCCAAAGATCTGTTTGTGTAGAGCAACCTGGTGACCCATTATTTGATGATTAGAAAATGGGAAAACTATTGGATTGTGTAATGATTTATGAACGAATTTCATTTTTTTTTTTAATTTCCTTTGGTCATTCGACAAAGTTAATTCAATCTCTGCTTTTTATTATTTTTTTTTCTTAGGTGAGGGACTCACCTCCATCTTCAGGCCCCGAAATATCATCTGAAAAAAATACTTAGGAACCTCTCTCTCAATAAATGGCAACAAGACTGGGATTCACGCGACACTGGGAGAGCAATTTTTAATATTCTCCCTAAAGACACTCTAACCCCAGCTTCATGATCAAGAGAATCTATCCTCTTCGCTGCAGGCCACGGTCCTTTTCCCAGCTATCTATAGATTCCGGCTTCATCATTCAGATATCTGCGCGTGAGGGGAAAATAGAGATCCTCTCCACTACGCAACTTCTTGTAACATGACGTTATCTTATCATTTTACAAAACCAAGTGCAGAAAATACTCAACTTTGGTGGAAAAGCTTACTTTCAAATAAACTACCAAGAATAAATATAGCTAAACTCATATCTTTCCTCACTGAAAATGAGAACCTCATAAAACAGCCACCGGACGCAACCAGTTCATCCGACTCCGACCCAGATTTCTGTCCTTCACCAAGACCTCGGACTTATGGACTAAGACCCTCCAGAGGTTCAATACCTAGGACTCTAATCAGTCCTCCTACAAGAATATAGATGCAGCGAAATTTTGGGGCCTGTCTTAGAATTGTTTTTGCTTCGCGAATCTTTCTTTTCATATGCAAATATACATTTTTCATCGTTTTTAGAATTTTCACATGTTTTTCGTCGATGTTAAAACACTGTATGTAACCCCTTTTTTGTTCAATAAAGTTTTTGCGCGCACTCATCCAAACTGCAAACCGGAGATTTTTATCTGTGGAGTCAGGGGTGTGTCGTAG
>BGPR01031651.1:0-17926 GCA_013235015.1 Araneus ventricosus | reverse complement strand
AATGTCAGGTAACGCGCATTTGAAGCTCCACCCACAATGAAAAAAAAATTATTCATTACGAGAAAAGAACTGAGTGGGAGCAGACGCCTTTTGTTTTTAGCAAGGATTAGAATAATCCAATTATGCTCTAGCCACTCTCCCTAGTAGTGATCCTTTCTCAGAAAATTCCATCCGCCCTAGAGTTGGTTAAGGGGCTGTCCATAAATGATGTCACACTTTTTTCTATATTTTTGAACCCCCCCCCTTTGTCACAAAGTGTCACACTTGACCATACCCCCTCCTCCCTCTTGTCACATGTCACGCTATATTACATAAACATATGCTTGCAGTTCAGAAACAAAGCACTACGTGATCATATATAAAATTTTATTTTAAAACTCTAACTATGCTTTTTAATGACATTTGTGAGCGTAGCAATACTAATGATTATATGTGTACATATTTTCTATGAAATAAGATTAAGGTTTACAACAAAAAACGTAATTAATATGCAATTGTAATAAAATATAAAAGCGCAATTGAAAACAGTATTTTGGAATTTGAAATGGAATTTGATAGATTTTGCTTTAAATCCTATCTTTACTTTATGAACACAAAATACTCTAAAACAGATTGAATTTGAAAAAAAAACCGCCTCAATAAGAACAACCCGTTTGTGCCACTACCACTCACATAGGTGGGGCGACGTATCTTTTGTTGGACATTTCAAGGGTGTGACAGGGGGAGGTTTTCTTCTAATGGTGAAGAATTTCTGCTGCTACCAAATTCTCAGAACCTACCCTGAATGCCTTTTTCGAAAAGAAAGGAATATAAGTGAAAGTCGTTTTAGTCCCGATTAAAAAAATACCCTAAAATTCTGGTAATTTCAAAATAACTTCAAAATTTAATGTGCTGATTTTAAATGTTTTTATTTTAACCAAAATGCGTGATATCACACTTCTTGTTACCCCCTCCCCTCCCCTTGTCACAAATTGTCACAATTTCACGAACCCTCTCCCCCCATCCAAGCGTGGCATCATTTGTGGACGGCCCCTAACCTTTGGAACTATTTATCTACTATCCTCCCTTGCTGTGCGGTCATCTCATACAGTGGATTAAATTATCTACCATTCGATATGGTTAATTTATCTACCATTCGGTATTCCTTGCGGTATGGTGATGTAATCACTCGCCCCAGCGGTGAATCATTTGAAGTGGCGATAACCATCTAGTGACACCAATTGTTTTTTATTCAGTACTAGCCGCTCTCGCTGCCAGCACCCACTTTGTAGCACTGCCCCTGGCACCTCGTTGCTTCGAGGCTCTCAGCCACTATTTTTTTCAGTTTCAAATACTGCATGAAGATCAGTGGAACAGACCAGAAAACGATAGTAGGTTTCATATTTTTTGTAGACGATAGATCCCTTTAAAATTTTAAAATATTTCAATTAACCCCATCTGGATGTAATGTTTTGCACAACTTTCTCACGAATTTCGGCATGAAAGTCTTCAGATCCGTAAATACAGAATGATATCGCCCTAAATAAACAGTTTCCATCACCTACAATAGGTATGTTACAAAATTTTTGACACGCCATTTTGATGGAACCCTACGTATTATTCAGCGTGCAAAAAGTCCAAATACACGGTGGGGCTGCAGAGGAATCGGGTTTTGAACTTGGGACCCGGCAGCCCCAAGGCCTAGACCTTATCATGAGTTCATAGCGACTTTTAGGAGTGCAAAAGGAATGTTGTAGTTGTTTTTTTCCGAAGTAAATATTATTTTACTCGGAATTTGTGTGTATTTTTTTCTGTATCACTAATTAAAGTTCTAAAAAAATTACTACAGTAAAGCAATTTCCTATGATTCGCTTAAATTCAAAGAAAGACGAGAATTTCCCATGAACATAAACTATAAGCGATGTAAAAAATAAGTGAAACTATGTGAAATAAATCAATAGTAATAACAAATACAAAATAAAATGCAAAACTGTTATTGCAACCTTGAAGTAAAATAACCATTCCCATCCATTTTTGCTGATTATCGAATCATTCGCATAGTTAGCAAATAAAAAAATTAACCAGTAAAACGTTTGAATTTAACCGACTTGATTGATGAATGCATCGAATTAGATATCTTGAAGGTTGTTCCTCTCACGCACCCAGAAAAAAAGAATACCAAAGCGAGAGAGATATGGCATTTCTTGAAAAATATTTACAAACTGTCTGAGGTAATAAGTCACACCTTGCAATAACAAAAGCAAAGCCTTGCTCTAAATCCATTTTATCGATATATTTAAGTAGACAGTTTATGCATCTGTCCATTTCAGTTTAAAATAATTCTTTAGAAGTTAATTAAAGTAAGATTGATCAGAAATGCTTTTTATTGGTATAAAGAAAACAGTATTCGCAGTAGTTTGATTTTGTTTGTTTGGTAGGATATTTAAATTTAAAATATTTGTTGTTTATGTAAAACATTTGAAATTTGTAATGAAGTGGTTTTAAATGGACGCAGTTGTGAAGAACGGAATCAAGATTTCAAGTTCGCTATTATAAGCTGTTCCTTTGTATATATAACAATGACAAATTAAGTCAAAATTGAGACAACTCCCTCCAATCCGTTTAACAACAAACCATTTATAAAGAAATCAGCTTTGGAGTTTAGTTTTAGTTATATTAACGTCTCGTTTTGAAGCAACACGAGGGCTATTTTGGGACGGACCTCGTAATTTTGAACCTCGGTCAGATGACGAGGACGACACCTGAGCTGGCACCCCCCTCTCCAAAAGTGCTCTCTTGTATTTAAAATTAATGCCCCTGTTCGGGCAATGCCTGTATCATTTTTTATTGTACCCAATAAATCCCGTCCTCCACATGCTGGTGGAGGTCGCCCCACTGGTCCTCTACCGGCCTTGCACCCTTTTTGGGTAGGCCGGGCCAGTGTGGGTATTTCTACGCCACGCCAGCGGGAGGACGTTTGACCACTACGTATGACTTAACGTGCAAAAGGCCCCATACACGGCGGATCTTCAGTGGAATCGGGTCTCGAACCTGGAACCCTCCGACCCCAAAGCCGAGACCGAGGCCACCGCGGCCCTCAATCAGCTTTGGAAAAAATCAGTGTAATTGCTTCTGTTACGAGTTGCGGAAATAGATACTTCTGCAATTTTATTATTTCGACTTGGTTTGCTATTCCATAATGTCCAAATAGTATTACAACTCTAATTAAATTAAATATATTGTATTAGGCTTTTACTCCAATAAAACGTTGGCTTCACATTTTTAAAGCTAAATAGACTTAATACAAGATTTTAAATGATGCCGTTAATACAAATGCAGAATATCGAAATTTTTATCTAATTATAGGCAATTACGATAGTTTGCATATGTGTCGATGATATAAAAGAAATACAAAATTATTTTCATCAGTTTTTTTTGATAATTATTTTCATTTTGATACTGATTTTTTTATTACAAATATGGTCAGGGATATGGATGAGAATGAACATAGAGATTTGGAGGAATCTCCCTTATTTCGACAATATGAAATTTTGCTTCCTTCTGAAGAAATAAATCTCATAAAACGTAGGCATTTAATGAAAGTGTAAACATTGCATGGGAAGGAAAATTGAAATTTGATCGATTTTGAAAACGAGCAGTGAAAATTCTATTCATGTATGCACGTACAGTGTTTCATTGCGCTTTTTTTCATTCTGTTTCAAAAAAATCCATTAAATCCTTTATTATCACGGATAAATTGCGTTTCTTATGCAGTTTTATTTTACACGCCTTATATTCAATTTTACAGGTTCCATGTTTGTTAAAATGAAATTTAGTAATCGATTTTTCATTCGCTTCTTGATGTACTAAAGTTCTGAAATTTGTGCAGTTGTGTGTTCCCGACGATAATACAATATTTTATTTTCTCATAGCATAATTGTAAGTTACTCCATTAATTTTATTTAAATGTAGATTGCATTTGAGCCTTTCATCTGGTAGAGAATTTGAAAAGAAATTTAGTTTAAGATTCCATAATATTATCACACGAGATACAAAGAATTGGAAAATGCGAATTAAAAATAAAGCAGATTAATTAGCTCGAATTCAGCTCGTAATGCAAGAGAAAAGAGAATTTATCTACAATTTGTGGGATTCAGCTTTTATTCACTTAAGGAATATTTCAGAATCATCCAGATCGAATTTTAAAGAAAGATTTAGAATTGTCTAGGAAATAAATAGAATTTTGTATTAAAATGCCATTCTTTGGATTAGACACAGTCACAGGCCAGTGATCTATCAACTGAGCCACGGTGAACTCTGGGCAGGTTTCTTGGCATGGAATTATTTAGGATAATGGATTATGAAATACATTTAAAACTAAAAAGGGGGAAATATAAAAATAATTTTAAAAAATTTTTTTATTGGTGCACTGAAATCTAGAAAATACATATTTTTTCAATAAAATGGATGCCTAAACGAAATTATAAGAGAATGGGTGAGGCTTACTGAAAACAATACTCTATAGATATTAAGACACTTTGAATGTCATGAGAAAATAAATGAAATTTTCTTAGCGTATTTGTATCAGCGCCACACGTTTTACGACTTTTCTTAACGTCCATAGTTTTGATAAAATATATATTTTTCTGGTTTACAGTACACTTATAAAAACTTGTTTTTAAAGATTTTTTATTATTATTTTCAGCAGGTAATTTTTTTCTTAGGGGGAAATAGAAAAAATAATTTTAAATATAACTTTTTTCATTGGTGCACTGAAAACTAGAAAATATTTTTTTCCAATAAAATGGATGCCTAAACGAAGTTATAAGAGAATGGGTGGGGCTTACTGAAAACAATACTCTACAGATATTAAGCCACTTTGAATACCATGAGAAAACAATTGAAATATTCTTAGAGAATTTCTATCAGCGTCAAAATTTTTTACGACTTTTCTTAATGTCCATAGTTTTGATAAAATATATATTTTCTGGTTTTCAGTACACTTATAAAAGCTTGTTTTTAAAGATTTTTTTATTATTATTTTTAGTGAGTAATTTTTTTCTTGATATAATAATTTTGACCCATAAGAACTATAGACTTCGTGCATAATGGATCATAGGCTCGGATTTTCACTGAACACTGAAATTACCATTAAAATTAATAACCATTATGAAGTAAGCAATTCCATAGAGTCTCGCAAATTTATTTATCGAAAACTTTATCATTTTTTAATTCATTTATCTCTTTTTTTTAAGTCTTAATATTCCTTTCCCAGATTAATCCTTAACACAGAAGTTGAGAAGTATTTTTACAATAATTTGTGTTTGTATTGAACAGGGGATTGTATTATTTCAAATACTGAATCTGCTCACTCCGATTTCTTAGCATTTTATGCACAAATATTTCAAGAGTTCTATCTTGCGTGTTTAATAGAATTTTTGAATTAACAATTTATAAGAAAACTAGTAAGCACATTTTTCAATAAAAAGTTAACGTTAATTATTTAGAAACTATCTTAATTGAATAATCTAATGAAACGTAATGAATTTCTGATTCATTATTATTATTATCAACAATACGATGCGTTTGAATATTAATGCATTAAGGACAGGCTATTTTTTGCAATTAATCATTAATTTTATATTTCATCAATTTTTATATTATGCTTATTTTAAACGTGAAGTATTTGAATATAAAAGCAGTAAAGAATAGACACTGAAAACAAAAATAGAGACTTTTCGAAATACCATATTGCAATCAAAGACTGTAAATTTAAAAAAAGAAGTGGATCGCCGGAAGTGAAAATGGAGATTTATAACTTCCTTACTGATATTAGCGCCTAAGTAAATGAAGTAATTACAATAGATCACAGCAGGCGTCATCTAAGAATGGCGTGCAGATCACGTGATCCGCACGTAACACGTGGTTCGCAAAGCACGAGTAAACTCGTGATTCGTCTGCAATATGTTAGGGAGGTTTACGCTTAGATACATTTATCATCAGGATACAGTTAAATTATTATTGAACAAAGACTACAAAATGCTAAAAAAATAAAAGTTAATAATAGTATAATAATAATAAAATAAAACTGGTAAATACTGTTAATTACCAGGATTTTATTATATGGTTAAAGCTTATAAGCAAAATTAATTGTATAAATTTGTTTTCATGATGACTAAAGCGCCATCTTAAAATGAAGTATACTTCGGCCTTACAGGTCACTGCAAGCCTGTATCTTTGCAGTAAAACAAAACATTATGAATAAAAGTACTGTGAAAAGTTTTGAAAGACAGAGGGCATATTTCTCATAAATAATTTATTTAACTAACATTTACACAATACTAAAACACGTTTACAAGATGGCTTTTCCAAGACCGAGAGGAGCGGCGAGTCCGAGCTTTCCAACACCGAGACCATAGGGGGCTCCGAGGAGACCATTACCAATGGCGAGGGGAGCAGCAAGACCGTGTCCAGCAAGTCCGTTGGCAAGGATTCCGTTACCAGCAATGACACCGTTGGCGAGCAGGCCATTACCAGCGATGATTCCATTGGCGAGGAGGCCGTTACCGGCGACGAGTCCATTGGAGATGGCGATGGGAGCAGCAGCAGCAACGCGGGCAGCTGGGGCTACGTGGTTGATGGCGGTTCTCTGGGTGGAAACGGTAGCCACAGCTGGGGCGGTGGCGATCAATCCCCTACCGTAGCCAAGAGGTCCAGAAGCAAGAACAGGGGCGCCCAATCCCAAAGCTCCTGCGGAGAGAGCGGGACCAGCAGCAATGGGTCCAGCAAGACCAACACCGGCAAGGCCAAGTGGAGCAGCGGCAGCAATTCTGGCAGCAGGGGCTACATGGTTAATGGCGTTCCTCTGTGTAGATACGGTAGCCACTGCAGGGCCGGCGGCGATCAGCCCATTTCCGTAACCAACAGGTCCACCAGCAAGAACAGGAGCGCCCAGACCCAAGGGCCCGACGAGGGAAGCGTGGGTTGCTGCAAGGGCAGCGCAGAAGATGAGAACCTGCAAGGAAAAGAGAATTTAGACTGTGGATAATGCATGAAATTATAGGAAACAATTGTATTTGCTACAAAATATCATCTTCCGGATCCTTCAAAATGATGCTTTTTTCCCACATATTAGGATTACTTAATTTGTCAAACTCTTTCCATGATTACAAAATCCCAATTGCAATTTTAACGTCTATTAATTTGAATCAGATTTTAATTAGTCGCATTCTTTCGATGCATGCGTGAATACTTTCTACGGTCTTTGTGTGAGGAAGGAAAGAAAGCATAAAATGAAAAATATATGTAATACTGTAGCTTCGACGAATATCGTAAATATTATATTTGCTAATATGTTATTCGACTTCAGAATCTAATTCCAAAGTTGTTTCTTTTTGATAAGTGAAGTTCACAATAACTGAGCATCAGTAAGTTTATTAGAAGTGGTTATTTTTCAAACAAATTTTAAAAGAAACAGTTTTTTATTTTTTATCTGCATCCATAATTTCAAATTAAATTATCTATTTCTCCATTACATTTAGCTTCAAAATGCTTTAAAAGATTCAATCCAATTTTATTAAAAAAATTCAACTATTTATCCAACTTATAAATCTTTTACATGAAATTTAAAGTTAACAGACAATAACTGTAACTGTTTGCATTTTTCCAATCTTTCATTTTGCAGCACAATTTCTAGTAACACCTTAACCTCATAAAACCTATTCTTTAAAACAAATCACTTTTAAAATAAAAAAATTGAAACCATATTTGTATTAACTTAGACTGGTTATTTTGCGCGTAAAAACCAGCTCTTAGATTGAAAATTTCACTGCAGTCCTTTCGAAAAATACGTTTTGTTTTAATACTGGGATTGATAATTAATCTGATGATGTGCTTAAAAATCACCATTAAAATTTCATTGAAACGAATTTCCTAAATAATGCAATTCTTATGTAACTTCCCTAATTTTTGTCTTACTTAAATTACATTTCGTTCAAATGTACGAACTGCAAATATATTATTGAACTATAACTTTTCCAATTAACCTCTTGATGCTTTTTAAGAATTATCCATGGATTTCATTAAATTCAGTAAGTCTAAACTCTAAATAATTTATATCCAATGGAATGTAACCTCACTAGATTTGTCTAACTTAAATATTATACTAGTGAGAATGCAGATGGTTGAGTAACATTTCAATAGCAGAAGAATAACAGTTCAAGAATTTAATTTGAATTAAAAAATTGAGAGGCAATTACACTCTAGAAACTTAACTCACCTTTGCGAACATGATGAATGAGTCTGGAATCTTAGCTACAATTGCTAATGATAAGAAAAATGAAAGCAACTGCTTTTATACTAAAGAAAATTGAATTAATATGCTAATTAATTAGATACGTGTCGTATGAACCCACATAAAGACACTAGTGGTAATTCGAAAAATGACCAAAAAATACAGGATTATCGAAGAACTGACATATGTCTCCACCCAAAGTTGTAGGTAGATGACATTGGACTGTGTTGCCTTTTTCCTGGTACCAAGCATCACCATATCGGCTGTTTGTGTCTTATTAGTCCGCGATGATTTATGCGATAACAGGTATTCAAGGTCTCCTGAGTGAATTTAATGAGAGCTCAGAAAATGAAAAATCGGAATGACATTATGAAATTGTTATCGAAATTTACATGATATAAATTTAAGTTTTAAATTATTATTTTCCGTGTTAAGGATTTCTATGGCAAAACTAAATTAATAATTTCATGAAATTTATGTGAAGATAATCTCAACGGACATTCCTTCAAGTTCGACAACTGAATAATACTATTTAGTTGTTCGGGATATTTTTACTTTCTCTTTCACCAAATAAATATAGAGACATTTTTGTAATCGTCAAAAGAAAATTAATTATTGTCAGTGTATATATCTGTCAGCAGGCTTATGAAAAAAATTACCTAAAAAAGCAACGTGGTAGATGTATGAAATTTGGGGTCGGATCTTTTTCACAAAATTTTATATTTTGGATAGTAAATGATATTTTGTCGGATATTCGTAACGGTTTTTTACCGACGAACATATTCGATTTACTATTATTTACCCGTTGTCATTCTTGTTGAATGAAAATCTGTTACATTTTTAACCAATGATTTTATTTACCTGCGTCTTGCAATTATGTCCATAGAAAGCATAAAATAAATTTATTTTTATGCAGATTATCCTGGCTAGAATTAACGGATTAATTTTCCAACACTTCTTGAAGTGAAACAAAGATATGCTGAACGTCAATCAAGCCGATAAATTAATTGTTAATTCGTTTCATAGTGCACTCATGTGTCTTGATAATAGTTTCCAAAGTTATAATGAAAAACGTCAAAAACTAAATTAGAAAACAACAAATCGTTAATGGAAAAGTTAATTCTGAGTATTTTTAGAGGATTTTTTTAGATTAGTCGAGAGCGTTTCGTTACAAAACGAGCATATAGATCATATTTTATTGTTGATGAATGATATACTAGTTCTGAAGTATAATGCAAAGTCTAGGGGAGAACATACTTAAGGATTTAGAAAATTTCAAAGAAACTATTCGATCCCAAGTTGAACTGTGCTTAAGAAATGTCAAATATGCTAATTGTTAGGAATAAATTTGAAACTAATACTTCAAAATTAAGTTCTTTCTCCCTACAAAATAACTTGAAGTTATAGATGTTGTTGTTATTTTAAGAATGATGAAATGCAAAAATTAAGTCAATTGACCGAAAATTCAAAAATAAATAAATAAATGAAATAGAAATGGATTTTACACATTGAAGTGAGACAAATTTATCACAAAAGTTTACCGCCTGAGTTCAATACCAAGTTTAGCTTACTTTACACATTCAGTTTTATTCTTTCATATGTATTTGTAATAAAGAAATAGGAAAGAAACTCATGCTCATGCCTGTTAAAAATAAATTAAAATTAAAAATGCTCATGGCATGTTAAAAATAAATTACATAGGAGAAAATTGCCGATTTTGGACCACTTGGCCATTGTTAATGTACAGTGATAGAGAAATAAATTTAATAAAAAAAAATAGTAGAATTTATTTTTTATTCGCCTTAAAATGCAATGTAATAAAATTTTTATGAAATACACTTTTAAGAAGAAAATAAATAGTTAGAAAAATTGTGTCATCGGTCCAGTTTAGAAAACTGGTTACCCAGATTGGAGCACTGGTTGCCAAAATTGGGCCACAAATTTCTTTAAGCACAATTTAAACAAAAATATTTTTTGATTCTCAGATTTTCACCAGAACACAATGCATGATCTCAAGTATGGCATTTTATGAACTGTATCATTACTTCCTTTTCCATTGGTTCCTCACATACGATACAAAGCTACGAAGCCACAGTGTGTTTTTTTATTTCGTTTTGAACCAACATCTGATGTCTCCCTCTCTCTCTCTCTCTCTTTTTTACTTTGGCTTGTTCCACGTCCGATTTATGAGGACTACTAGTGATTGTAACTGCTTTCTGGGCTATTCCTCTACTTCAAGATAATAGTCCGATTGATTTAAGCAGTCCAATTTAGGCAACTGTTTGTGGTGCAATGCAAGTAACTTCTAGTTAAAAACAAAAAGCTCCCTTGTCTCCTTTTTTAAAAAAAATTAATAAAATATTATATGAACTTGTAGCCAAACAAGTTTCCTGTCTTAGGATGTAATAATATATTTGGGTACTTAATTTAATCCTTAAAAGCCCAATGTTGCCTTAAGAAACATACACAATTTTGTCTCCTAAAATCTTGAGAATAGGACCGAAGCTCTAATGCCTGTTGTTGCCAATAGGATGCATACTGACTTTTTTATTAAATCAATTTCAACATATATGTGAAATCCTGAGTGCTGATAAAAAATAAAATTAAAATGATGTTTTTCACTTGAGGTTACATCTTTTTAGCTTTGTTTGTACGCTTGAGAATACCATATATTATTCTACAATGTTGAAGGAAATTCCTTATCCGTATTATTATTTATTAAAATTCATCTGTGTTTTGACATTATAGGATTTTATCAAGGAAAGTTTTTTGCTGAAATAAAGCCCAGTGTTGTCAGTTGGCAACAAACTATTTTTAGCCGTAAACCACACTTAAAACAAAACAGGATTTTTTAAAATATGTTTCCCATGTTTTATTCAAGAAATGAAAGTAAAAAAAAACATTTTAAAATCACTATTTAAAAAATAGGGCTTTTGAGGGTTAAAACAGAGTAAAGAGTGTTAGTCTTTTGATAAAATATTTTACTGCTGATATCTAAATCGAAAAAAGTGTTCTCGAACTGCAACTAATTAGCGCTTTCTCTTAAAAATTATTTCATATGCCATATTTAAATAGTAGGCGATTACTCCAATACACTCCGCCTTATATGAATCGTCTTTATAGGAAATTGTGCTCCTTTGGCGTGATGAATGAGGAATGCTGCACGCATAACGCGTATAATTCAAAGTAATATATTAAATATTATTATTACCATATCAATTTATATTTTGAATTTTTTTATCAATTAGTACAATAATTTGAAAACTGTTGGTTGAATAAGCATTATTAATGCGCCATTTTTTTTTATTTCAATGTTATTTAACATAGAAGATTAGTTGTACACACTGATTGATTTCATGATTAATTTAAATTATATAATAAAACATACAACCTTCATCATTTTTCAATACCAGCATTAGCCAAAAGAGTTTTCCAGTTTCTTCAGCTGGGTAGAAAAAATAATTCTACCTTTTTTATTTATTTGGTGGGTTGTACGAGATATTGCGTTCTATAAAAATAGTAGTCACAATATCTTTGGAGCGTTGTATGTATCCTCGTTACAGAAATTCTCTATATAAGGACTCTTGGACATAACTTACTGTATGTGTTTACCTACATGAATACACTCCTGCCTATATGACTGGCATTTTATTTTTGTAACAACCGAATATATCGTTTCTTATTTTTAACTCAATACTTAGTTTTTTTCCGCCTTTTTACTTTCTCGTATGCGAAATATATAAGAAGAAAGCAATGTGCCCATAGAAAAATCAGACTTCAAGATTTTGCTGAAACTCCACTCAAACAGCTTTAAAGAACCTACTCGAGTCCGAAAAAAAAACTTCTGCAGTTATGTCTGTCTGTGAACATGATAACCCAATCACTGAATGTTCACCCCCCGTGTTAAATAAGTATAGAAGAAAGTCGATGGGAGAACAGTCCTGTTGATTGTTTATGCATTTTGTTCCCTGTTATGTTATTGATCCATTATAAAAGGGTGTCCCCCACAAATTGAAAAACAATGAACTATGGAACTTCAGTAATGCTGAAATGGTGGTATCGAGAAACAATAACAATGAAATCATCTCAGAAGATAATGCAGGAAAACACACAAAAAAGCAAAATATCTCGCAAAACTAATTAATTAATGCAATGCATATTTCACCCCTGTTGAACAGGATATTGGCCTTGGAGGCATGTTAATGAGACACATCGATCAACCACAATCAGATAAGGATTTTGAACTGAATAATTTCAAGGCCGCCCAGTGAATTATTGAAGTCATTCGGGAATGTTCAATATCACACCTATTTTGTCGCAAGTTTTAACATCATTTCCTCGTTTAAAAATTAAAAATATTTATTGGATATGAATAATATATTGTTTTTTAAATTCATTTATTTTTTGTTTAAAGATTTAAGGGTATAAATACCCACAAACTTACAGTTTTTAGTCAGTATAATCAGACACAGTTTTGTCTAGTTCTCAAAATGATCGCACAGGTAAGTCATTATCTGTTCTAGTTTATCAACAGTTGCATATAATTCTATTGGGATTTTTTAAAACTTTTACCTTAAAATAGAAATTGATTGACTTTAAGCTTTCTTATGGTCTCATTTTATAAACTTACTTTCAATTTCGTTAACCTTGTTTGCTATGAAATTGCATCTGTTTCCGGCATTTAAATTTTGAATATCCACTCGTTTCCAAACTTTCTCCTAATTTTTTCCTAAAATTTTCTGAAGTTTTCAACATCAATTTCAGTAACCTCTAATGTTTCGTAACGAAATATTTAAACCTTAAATTCACAACCTAGATTCTTTACAAATGTGCTATAAAATTTTATAAAATGAGGCCATAAGAAACCTTAAAATCAAAGTCAGCTAAAAGAAAAAAAGATTGTGAATATTAACCATAATAAACATTATATATATCTTAAGTCTTCAACTAAAATTTCTATTACGAAAAGATTCTTGAATGCAATTTCTGTAGCAAAATATTGAAACTTTAATTTTGTAATTTATATGCTTTATCAGTTAAATTTTAATATTTTCTGAAATTAAACCGTATGATACCTTCAAAATTAAAACCAATGTCAGCTGAAACGAAAATATATATATATATTTACATTCAACCGAGCAGACGTGTTTTTATAAGCATATTTTTGACACAAAGACATAAAAAAATAATACCTTAAAAATTGCATTTCATACATATGTATTTATTTATTTTCTCAAGCCCATACAGCCTATCTAGAGGCCGTATGGTACTGATTCGAACGGAAGAGAATCTGAATTTATGAAAACAATTACAAAGCATTATATCATTTGGAATTTGTAGAATGCAGAGAAGCAACATCATAAAGTATAAAGTTCTAAACATTTTATACATTTGTCCACGCCGGCGCAGCCTGCCCAGAGGGTGTGAGGCACTAAAAGGGACTTCCCACGCCGAACCCGGGCGACAGCCAGAGTATCCTAACCACTAGACCAGGTGGGAACATTTTAAGCGCAATATCTTAGCGTTAAAAATTTTATGGGGTGTTTTATTTTTTTCCCAAAAGATTGTAGGTAAAATTTGATAAATTTGAATGCTGCCGTATTGTGTATAACATTCATTTTCATGTCTTTTTTTCCTGTAACATTATCATGAGGTCGTCTTAACTTATATTCATGTCGTTTTCCATGCATTATTTTCATGAGGTTTTCTGTACTTCGTAACCCATTTTCATCTGTCTTGACGCGACATTTTTATGACGCAAAATTTCGGTTGGAAGATTACAATTAGAAATTTGTCTCTACAATCAGTAACAATTCAATCTATATGAATTAATTATAACTCGAAAAATAGTAGTTAAAATTTGATAGATTTGATTGCTGCCATCATGTGCATCACATTCATTTTCATATCTTTATTCATGTAGCATTTTCATTACGACTTTTGTACTTCATAACTCATTTTCATGAATTTTATATGTAGCTTTTGCACGGTTTTTGTTTCATGTGACATTATCATGAGGTCATCTTGACTCATATTCATGCCTTTTTCCATGCAACATTTTCATGAGTTTTCTGTACTTCGTAACCCATTTTCATGTATTTTTATGTGACATTTTCATGACGCAAAATTTCCCTGGGAAGATTACTATTACAAATTTGTCTCTATAATCAGCGACAATTCAAGCTAATGAATTAGAAATCTATGATTGATCGCATCAATTTGTGATTAATATAATAGGTATACCTACGCGTCAGCGAGCTCCGGAAAGAACAGCATGATAATAAACAAATGTCTTTTAAAATATCTTGATTCACTTTCAGAATATCGATTAATAATGGAAAACACTAAGTTCTGCTCAATTACATTTAAATGCATGATGATCATGTTTTGGACTCTTTAATTGAATGTTACAAGGCGTAATTTGCCTGTAATGTCAACTTGAAGTGTCATTGACTACGGTTGGATGAATTAATATAGCTGGAATTTTTCTTTTGGTATTTTAGTTTTAACTGTGCAAAACGCAGCCAAATTAGTGGAGAAAATCTTATATTAAGTTTCATATACTTTTGGTACATCCATGAATTCCTATTCATGAATAAACCTGAACAGTTGTAACTAACAATTTAAATTGCATTTTCTAAAGAAAATAATTTAATCCATTTTATCTACAGGTTGCCTTCTTCTGCGCCGCCCTTGTGGCCGCTCAAGCCTCCCTCCTCGCTGGACCCATCGTCAGCACTGGAGTCAGCAACAGAGCTCAGACTCAGGATGTAAGTACATTTCTTGTCTTAATTTATATACACAAACTCCTTGAAGGAGTAATTCAATATTTTAAGGAACTTTTCAAAACCGTTTCTCACAAAAATATTAGTTGTTCAATTTAACTCTTTGCCGATTGACTAAAAATGTTCTTAAGCCACCTTTAACACTGACATTTTCAATGCATGACATGAATCCGGCTCTCTCAATTTTGGACAGTCATTTACTTCCTATTGCTCTATTTGAGTAAATGTCTCGTGGTTTTTTATCGCGGAATTTCCCGCTTTTGTAAATGCCATGAAGTCCCATGTCGCTTTAGGGTAAGCAATAGTCGAATATAAGCCAAATACTAGATTAATTGATCCCAGACAATGTTGCTCACAGCATTCACCTTTGTATTCTTAACTAACCTCGGGATTAGCCATTCGCCTAAACCTCCTAAACCGTCATCATAGGTTGAAAATAAATTAAAGCGCCACAGTCCTGACATCTTCTTTAAGCTAAGATCTACAGTCAAATGCTGAATATAAATTTAAATCGAGGCTCTCTTTAATTAATAGTTAGTTATGCAATACTTAATAGAATTTGCAAATCTATTTAAATCAAAGCCTTACATCTGGTATTTCAAATATTGATTTAGCTCTAACAAGTTGTGAATGGTTTTGAAACATTAAATCTGAGCTTTAAGCAATGAGATTTTAAATATATAAACCGTTTATTTTCACATGCCGTCCAAACTTTGGAATCTAAATGATTTTATGTGATATCTTATAAAAAAATTGCAAATATATGCAAGTTAACTATCTTAGAGCTGACCATTTAGATCGAGAAAAGACATTTCGGTAGCTTAGAGAGTTTTAAGTCTGTGCACATTAAATATGAAATAAAACAATCGCTTTATGTTATCTGAAAATGATGCAAAAAGTAAGTAAAATGTGAACAAAAAGTTTTCCAAAAAGAGCAACATGGGAAAAAAATACCTCGTAATATTTAATGACGGAATTTATATCAATGGTTTTTCTTTTATTTCAGGCATGGGGTAACTATGCTTTCAACTATGGAATCCAGGACGGTCTTGGTGCCGCCAACTCCCGTGCTGAAGTAGGAGATGCCCACGGAAACAAGAAGGGAACCTACACTATCGCCGACATCGACGGACGAGCCCGACGAGTCGACTACGTCGCTGACGGACTTGGATTCCGAGCCACCGTCAAGACCAACGAACCCGGAACCGCCGCCAGCGCCCCAGCTGCCGCCCTCATCGCCAGCCCCTACGCCGGACCCGTTGCCCCAGTCGTCAACCATGTAGCCCCAGCTGCCCCTGTGGCCGTTGCTGCCCCAGTCGCTTATGGTGGAGTTATCGGGCATGGAGCTGCCGTTGGTCTTGGTTATGGAGCTCCTCTTGGTGTTGGACATGGAGCTGCTCTTGGTCTTGGACATGGAGCTGCTCTTGGTCTTGGACATGGGGCTGCCCTTGGTCTTGGATATGGAGCCGGCATCTATGGTGCTGGAATCGCCAAAGCCCTGATCTAAAAACCATAGGCTGGAAATTAATGGACATTCCTTTCTGATGTGTACCGTATAAAATTTAGAGTTATTTATTGAAGATTTAATTTGGGTGGATTTTATAGGAAATAAATTGTATTTTGCTATAATTTGTTTGTTTGAATTTTATTTCAAATATATGTTAGACATATTTGTTATTTTTGCCGCAGCAAACTAAGTAAAAAAAATACCTACAAATTTCCATCATATGGAGTTAGAACCATATTATGCATTCTTAAATCTGTAAATAAGTCAATAAGAAAGGCTCGGTAGCAGTTGTTATCCTATTTAGTTAGAATTTATTAGAGGATGTTCTTATTATTGCTCGGATTCAATATATTTTCAAGAGAAAGTATTCCAAAGTTCAACAAAACAACTTATAGATTTTTAAAGTAAATAATTTAGCTCTCTTACGTTCGAAACAACAGCAATGTGACTTTCATCAAGACTATTAGCAAGTCTTTAAAACATATCGAGTCTGAACACTCTGCTATTTTAAGGGCTAGTGATTTCACTTCATTTCAATTTGATATCCCGTTGGTGTTGACGAGCGTTTCGGTTATTTTCAAAAGTCAGAAAATATGTAAGGTGAAAAATGAAAATTCAGCAACAGATTCAGTAGCGAAATTCAACCTGTTACTATATATTCTTTTATAATTAGTTTTACAAAGATTTCAAAAGTTTTCCCCGTAAGACATCGGTTCAAAATTACGAACTAAATCCATAAGAGTCCATATGTAGTTTCAAAACGGAGCATGAATGATGATCGTATTTACCACGGTCCGTGTATTTATTTGTTTGCAATGCAATGAAAAATTGATAACATTTACTTAGTGAAGATAACTATCTCCGTAGTCTCTATTGTGTAGTTAAATAATTTACGAAACCCCAAACCTCCCTTCACCCTTTCTAGTGGCTTGTCTAGTAAAGCAATTCCAAGCAGACACAAAGATTGAGCTCATAGGAAAAAATATCTGTAAACCAGTATAGCTTATACGATCTAGCACACACTGAGACAAAGATTATTGTTCAGAAGATAATTAACACACATTTGTTTTAAGCAAACTGTTCTTCTTTTCAAAAGAGAAAATAACTATGAATTGATTTTCATTGCTTACGAACTGAGAAAGTTTTTCTTTTAAATATTTTCTAAGAAACCATTGTTTATAACAGTTTAGCTTTTTTTCTTCTTTTCACAACTCCTTGGACTTTGGAATGTGTCTGATGGCACTGAATGCTATAAGGGTTATTCCAACATTGGAAATATCAAAAAATTTAAGATGCCAGCCCTTTTAATTTTTTGCATAAAGATCATGTCAACCCCTCAAATATTTTGTCTGGTATCTAATT
>BGPR01031650.1:0-17928 GCA_013235015.1 Araneus ventricosus | reverse complement strand
ATGAAACGTTAAATTAAATTAAATGACTCTGCATCAAAACAAGGAAATTCAAATTTTATTTAAACACCCTATCTTTGGCTTCAAATGCTCAGACAATTGCGTCCATCTTTCACTGTAAGCTGCTGAAGAACTCACCAAGTGTAAGTGTTAAATTTCCTATGAAACATTTTAAACTTAATTTTAGGAATTATATTAAATTTCAGTTTATGCACATGTCCGCTTGTACCACGCATAGTTTATACGTCTTTCAAGGGACTGACTCAAAACGACGAATGAATTAAATGAAAAGACACATAATCGAAATTTTACTAAACAACTTTCATTATTTCAAATGTTGCTACTACTAATGAAAATTTGTTTAAAAGTATTTATTTTCAAGGTTTTTAAGATAGTCCTATTATAATTCTACATAGTATGGAAATCAATAATTAAATCTTAAAATTTAAAATTTATCATAAAAATGAGAAAAATTATACCTTTATTGTATATTTCGTGTACTAATTATACGTACCTTATATGATTTATTTGCATGCAGGTAGGCGTTTAATTTTAAAAAATCTTTCACCGTCGTCTGACGCTGTCTCTGAGTATTAAGTACAGCATTATGAATCGAATTAATTTCATTAAATGGGGTTTTTTCCACTTTTCTTTTGTCATAAGGTATAATTTCGAAATTTCGCAATGGAGTCCATTGCGTCTTTAAAGGAAGGTGGAAATTAGCCCCAGACCATTTGACTTTTATTAATTCATCAATTGTGAATAATTTTGAAGTCATGATATCTTCATCACAGTTCACATACTAGAAAGGAGGAAATTTTCACATTTTAGACGGGAAGAAAACGACATTTAACTAATGTGACCATACGACCCGTTTTGAACGGGACAATCCCGCTTTTTGATAGCTTATCCCGTTGATCCCAAGCCCATCTGCGGGACAACGAAATGTCCCGCTTTCAGAAAGAGACGGTAACAATTTTAAAAAAGACGCGAAAAATTTAAAAATAATGACGGGAGGCTGTCTTTTCAAACAGCCGCTGATGTTAAGGTCGTAGGACTACTTTACTTCTCGTGACTCTTTTGTTTCTCGACGTTTCTCGTAAGTTTTTAAGTTTAAGTAAGTTTTTTTGTGACTTCTGATGTTACCCTTTATCTCTAAAATAAGACATTAGTTATGTTTCTAACACATGTAGTTACCGAGATATAGAGAATCGTGTCACCAATTCATGCGTATTTTTGACCAACTTTGCGACTCAGTAGCCACTGAACTACAATTCCGTTTTTTAAATGTTTTGAATAACTTCTGTTGTTACCATTTATCTCTAAAATAAAACATTAGTTATGTTTTTAACACATGTAGTTACCGAGATATAGAGGATCTCCAAAAACTAAGTTTTATGGCGTTTTGGCGTGTGAATCAGTTGCCTTCCTGAGACCCCAATGGAAGGAACGTAGTCCTACGTTAAAAACTGGATGTTAATGCCTAGTAGAGCGGCTATAAAGTCGCATACTATACACGTGCAAGTCACTCAGATGCCAGCCCACTCGCACGTATTTCTAAAGTTTCCACTCCAAGGTGACAGAATGAAACACTTGGAATGTTTCAACCACAAATTAATAAGTGGACTTGTTCAAAACACGTTCTCACCACTAATTTGGATCATACGAACTTTCGTTCAATTACTGAATGTGCTCTATGTCTGCCCGGCATTGATGCACCAGTAGAAAGGGTCATTTGTCTCATGAATAAGTTATGGACGGGAGAAAAAATATTGTTGCAAGTCGAAATTTTTAAAGCAATGTTAATTAACAAAGTAAATTTTAATTAATCCTGTCAAGAATTTCATTCTTATTAGAAATCAACACCAAATATACTAAAGTAAAAATCTGTTCAGAAAAATTAAAGAAGACAAATTATTTATTTCCATGTGTTCATTCCTGTTCTTTTCATTCATAAATAAAAACTGAAAATAGTGCGTTTTCTTGGTTACACTTAGTACTACCTAAAAATTAGTAGATGTCCCGTCTTGAGGGAAAAAATAAATGGTCGCTTTACGTATAACCGAAGCTTTGCGTCTTAACGAAGTACTTTATAATTGCAATGCATACGAAAGAATCGAGACTTTGATAAAACGGCGTATAGATAAAAAAGTATAAACGGTGCTCTACTGTATTTTGCATAAAAAAGAACAATAAAAATCTCTAAGTAATTCATTTAAAATGAAAGCTATAATTTTGTTTTAATTTTTAAGAGATTTTATTAAATATTTTTAAATTATAATTTATGAAATATTGTGTTATACTACAAAAATGAAAATAAAGAAAAAAGGTTGTTAAATAATTCAAATAGTCCTGCATAATATTAGTAATCAGCCGATAAAGGGGTTATGTTCAAAAGATTTCAAAAATTATATTATATGTTTATGATTAAGTGAATTATCTCTATTAAATACTAACTTTACATATTGTTAAACAAATATCCACTGTTATGAAAAATGTGATTAGTTAAACAGATGCACCCTTATAGAAAAACATTATTGATTTTAAATAAAATTGTATGTGTAAGATGTATTTCAATCTATTAAACAACTCTTTCTTCATCAAAAATAAGTAACATTAAATAAGAGTTCCCTTTTCAATAAGTAATCTTCAATTTCAGAATTTTCTTGATCATTCTCTTCGCTTCTGTTCCATACATTTTTTTAATAAAATTCTTATTTGAAATTGCTTTTGGCTAAGAAATCGTTATAAATTGCACTATAGATTCTAAGTTTTTATGAAGTTTCTCTTATGCTTCTTTCAGTGTAAAAGATCTTCATTTCAGTACTACATCTACTAGTTTAGATAGGTCTGGATATTTCTTTACTCTTTTCGGACTTAATCCCTTTCTTCACGCTTTTCAGTCTCATTTTGAAACAACATGGGGGCTGTTTTGGGTTTAATTAGTAGTTTTAAACCGTGCTGTAACGAAAAGGAATACACCTGAGTCAGCCCTCGACTTTTCAAAATGTTTGCCTCCACGAAAAGAGGGACGACATTTGAACTTGAACGACAGATTTTATGTGCACCAGGCTCAAATATATGTCGGATCTGGAACCTTCCAATCCCGAAGTCCAGACCTTACCATTAGCTCACCGCAACCCTTACCGCTATTTTGAATGAGACTGGCATGTTTCGGATTTCATTTCCACTAAATTTGCTTCATTACTTAGTTTAAATTCCAGTGATTCTTGAATAACTTTGACAGTCACTTTGTAATGTATTGATCGGGGTTTTCAGTGAATCCTTAAACGTATTAAAGTCATTTTATTTTAAAATTCGTTTACTGTAGTTCTTGAACAAGTCAAAGTAAACTGCGTAATAAAAACGGCACGTTAACCTCTTATGTCTCGCACCCGTCATATTGACTTGCATCGAGTTATCTTATTTTTAGGCTTTTAAACTAAAATCCAGTCATTAATTAGCTTTATAATTTGACACAAAAATTACGTAGAATTCAAAAGCATCTCAAGTCTTCCTCTTGCCTTCTTACATCAATGAAAAGGACAGCCCCTTTCCAAAGAAGTAGGGGTAATCTTATTAGATAGCAAAAACAAATGCGATACCTTAAAGGGGGTAAACTTGGGTTTAATGACACATCAACAAAAAACCTTTAAAGTAGAACATGTCTTATATAGATTATTTTATACGAAAATGTCGTGTATAATATTTTATTACCAGCTTTAATTGCACTGAAAAAATTGTAAATTGATAGTTCATTCTATAAGGATGGTCTCCAAGAAAAAACTTCCATATTAAAATCATTCCGTTTGTCTCTGCAAAATTACATGTATGCTTTTCAAAAGACTAATTTCTTTTGAAGCGCCGTTAAAAATACAAATTTGCTAATTCTTATGATATAAAAGCCCATACAAACAATTTTCCAGTATTTTGTATTACAAACAACATAGTTTTAGTTTTAAAGCAATTAATTTTTTTAAAGGAAGAATTGCCTCACAGCATGAAATCGCAAATTTTCTTAAAAATTTCTTTTTACTCATTTTATGCATATAACTTTTATATTTTCAATAATTAAAAATTGTACGCAATAAAATGCCAAAATCAAATTAACTTAAATATTTCTAATGCTATTGAACTGATTAAAAATATCTATGAAGATAAATTTTCGTCGAATTTTTTTTCAAGAATTGAATAGGACTGTTAAACAGCAGAACATTATCAGTAAACATTTCATATAAAACTTAGGGATGTTATGGACTAAATGCCAGTAATGACTTTTAATTGTTAAATCAAAGAGTAATAAATTTAAAAAATTATAAACTTTATTATGTTAACATGAAATGAAGATCGAATCTTGCTAAACGTTTTGATATCATTAAAGTTAGCAAGAATAAAAGGTTTTTTCAAGTAAAAACGGAAAAAGTCTAAGGATTAACATAGAAAATTATTAAAGAATTTTCTCAGTTTTGTTAAGCGAAACATTACAAAACTTTATATTAGTTTTTAGTGTTTAATGATACTTTCATGTCTTAAATCAAATTCAAATGCCTTACTGCTGAACTTTTATTTCACGTTAAGCAATTATAAGAGGGCCATTAAGAAGGTAACTTAAGTTTTAGTATTAAAAAAGTATAGCGTTATTTGCAGGTACTGTACTTGCGGATAAAACGTTATTTGCAGGTACCGTGCCTATGAATAATTCGTTGTTTGCAGGTACTGTACCTACGAATAAAACTTTATTTGCAGGTACTGTAACTACGAATGAAACGTTATTTGCAGGTACAGTAACTACGAATTATAAGTTATTTGTAAGTATTGTAGCAATGGATAAAACGTTATTTACATGTTTTTTCCATTCTGTTATTTTGCACACTTGTGAATTTTAGATGAGAGTACGATATTTTAATATTTTTAGGGCTTAATTATCAGTTAATCAGTAAATTCAATGAAACATTTAATATGGGTGGCACCACCTATTAGTGAATTTGAGAAAAAATCTGCACACTTTTTCTATTTTATAATCTTTAATATATAACGCATTTGGATTGTAATAATGAATTATAAATTAATGACTAAAATGCAGAAAATAAATGTAAGTAAACTCTACTTTTTTACTACTACGCACTAATAAAAGAGTACTTTTAAAAACAGCTTTTAATCTTTTTAATTTAGAACTTATGCATTTATTAGAAAGAAGTTGGAATAAAAGTTATTTTAAATTTGTCTGATAATAATTTGGGTTTCGAAAAAGGAGTAAAATTAAAGGAAATACTGAATTTCACAGGCATAACTTTAAAAAACATTATCCGAAAAGTAAACTACCGCACAAGTTGCAACAACATCAGACACCATTCGAGCCCGCATTCTGCCAAACGTGAAGCCGGTGCTCTAACAACCGTACCAGCCAGACTTCTACTTAGAATCGTACGTGGATAGTTACTGTCATATTTTTAGCTCTGTTATTTGTTAAAGCTTTAAATGGCAGTTAATCCAGCCCTTTTTTCAAAGAAAATTCAAATTTTTGTTGAAGTTTTAAAACAATTTACATTGGTGTCAAAGAAGGTTTATACTATTGACTTTGGATCTTAGTTAATTGCAAGGAGTTTTTAAAATTCCTTGATGATGAATAGCTCATGTTTTAGGATATATAGCTATTCATAACTAGAAATTTGATTTTTTATTAAATAGCTGCAATTTCATCAACAAACGTTTGAAAAATATTTTAAAGCGTTTACCGAAAATTAAATCAGAATCAGGGGAATCCAGATAACAGAAACCAAAACCATCTCGAGTGTTTCCGCTGAAATAACAGAAAATCTCGCAAAATAACATTAAATTTCATAATCTCAAGCATGAAAAAGAACAATCTTGTAGAAAATAGGGAAAACAAACTCCCTAAAAAAGTCCTACAGAATGATTTTGAATTTGACAGTACCTGCAAATAATGTTTTATCCGCAGGTACAGTACCTTCAAATAACGAATTATTCGTAGATATAGTACCTGCACATAACGTTTTATCCTCAGGTATAGTACCTTCAAATAATCACTTCCATAAAAAAAACCCAAATGAAAGGAAATATTTTTTATTAATTACATTTGAAAGGCAGATTGTTCAGCAATTTTTCAATATAATCTCCGTATAAATTAAGACATTTATCACAACGGTACACCAGCTTGTTAACTCCATCGTCATAGAATTTTGAAGCCTGAGACTTCAACCATGCACGGACGCCTGAATGAAATTCCTCGTCATCGTCGAAGCGCTGTGTTGCGAACCAGGTCTTCATGTGTGGAAATAAGTGCTCCAAGATCTCTCGAGTTCGAATGGCTGCCATTAGAATTCGAGAGCTCTTGGATGGTTTCGATTGGAGCTGCTTGATCATCCAACGTACAGTCCGGACCTTGTTCTGAGCGATTTTCACTTGTTTCCACACATGAAGACCAGACTCGCAACATAGCGCTTCGACGATGACGAGGAACTACATGCAGGCGTCAGTGCATGGTTGAAGTCTCAGGAGGAAAAATTCTATGACGATGGAATTAACAGGCTGGTGTACCGTTATGATAAGTGTCTTTATTTATACGGAGATTTTGTTGGAAAATACCTGAACAATGTGCCTTTCAAATGTAAGTAATAAAAAATGTTTCCTTTCATTTGGATTTTTTTTAAATTTTAAAACGTAAATTGCTTTCTGAATAACCTTCTTATTATACCCCCTAAATCTCATACGAAAAGATTTTGTGCTTAAGAACACTGCTGTTGCAACTTCTTATCATGATATACCGGGTGAGCACAAAACCTTTCCCTGATTGCAAAAATTTATTACAAAATAACCGTTGAATGTAATAATGTAATTTTATTATCATTGTATAGTTCATTTTTAGCAGTTTTTTGTGTGTGTGCAATAAAGAGCAACCTTTCTACGTCAAGAGTGAATAGGTGGTAAATTTTTAAGGAACACATCGTTTTTGGTCGAAATGGTATCGTTAAAGAAGAGAGAAAAATGTGTGCTTTGGTCGTCCTTTGAAATCATCCATTTGTGTTCAATGTGCGTTCTTACTTAGTTATGGACACAATACTCTTGATGTAAACGCAATAAAGCGATGATATGAAAAGCTTAGAGCAACAGGAAACTTTATGTTAACGAGACTTAAGAACATTTGGCGAGAACTAGAATATCTCTTTGACAATCTTCGAGCTACTAAGAGGCACACATTGAAATCTACTAAAATATGTGATCTTGATCCTATATTTTATGTATTTTCAACAAAATGAGACAAGCAATTTTCGTTATATTATTTTGAATCTGTAAATAATATATTTTAATAAGATATTTACCTACTTTTCAATATTAGTCATCAATTTTTTAATCAAAACCATCTTAAACCATTAATTTGAAATATTAAAGAAAATGAAATTTCAAAATGTATATCTGATAGCCAAGTTTTTTAATTTTTTTAATTTTCGAAAATAGTAAAACTTTAAATTAAATTAAATGACTTGGCATTAAAATAAGGAAAATGCAAATTTTATTTAAACACTCCATCTTTGGCTTCAAATGTTCAGTTAATTGCTTCTATCTTTCACTGTAAGCAGATGAAGATCGTAATACGCGTAAATTTTGATTACCTATAAAATGATTTTTAATTTAATTTCAAGTATTATATTCAATTCGAGTTTCTGTTCATCTCATTATATTTTTTGCATGAAGAAGAACAAGAAAAGGTTTTGAAAATCACTTGAAAGGAAACCATAATTTTCTTTTAATTACATGAGAATTACACGAAATCTTTTAAAATTAAAACTTATCAAATATTAAGTTATGCTCTAAAGTGGCAAATAAGAAAAGAAGTATTATAAACTTTTCAAATAATCCTCCATAAAATTAGCTCTTTGTCGAAATAGGATTATGTACAAAAGATTTTTAACAATTATATGTTTACGACTACGCGAATTTTCTATATTAAATACTGGATTTACAGATGTTTAAGCAAATAGATTTAATGAGAAGCATGCCCAAATTTATGTCGGATCTGGAATCGTGCTACAGATGCCGCGCGAAATTTCTAGAATTATAATTTGTTTATATTTTAAATTCCCAATATCTTGGAATTTCCACATATACTTGACACAATTTTAAACTGAATAAAATAATCTTGTTTGCCAAATTTTCTAGTGCTATATGTTTGTCAGCTTACATAGAAATGACCTTTCTAATTTTCTTAAAAGAAGAGGACTGAAAAATACATATTATTAAAAAAAGTGAAAGATCATTTAATTTTTTAAGCTGTGTATAGTATTAAAATTAACCTTAATATTTCGGCGTTATACCATATCTATAAAACAATTGAAAAATGACCATTTTATGAATAAAATTCTTTAAAGATTTAAAAAAATGAAAATGTGCCAGTTTCATCTCCACTTTCAAAGTGACTTCAGATCTGCTTGTGAGTAATAAAAAAGCAAGAACTGTACAAGATAATATTTTTCTCCTAGATAATTAATCTTTTTATTTAATTTTGTAATAATTAAAAATTTGGAAACAGTTCCTTTTGTAACTATTTTAAATAAACTAGATACATTTTCTTTGCAGACTATCAATTTTTCAAATTTATTTTTAACTGTTTCTTTTATCCTACGTTTTACAGGTTATTAAACTGATCAGTCAGAGATGAAGACCATAATTTTAGCATATTTTACAGCAGTATTATGGCATGCATTGGGAATATCACCACCACCAGTGGTAAAGACCCCTTTGGGTAATATCGAAGGAGTTATGTCTGAAATTAACGGTTTGCCAGTAAAAATGTTCCTTGGAATACCCTTTGCAAAACCGCCGCTTGGAAGTCTACGATTTCTAAAACCAAAACCTGTGGAACCCTGGAGCAGTACCCTTAAAGCTACAAAACAGCCTCCAGCTTGCATGCAGTATTCAGAGGAACCTTACCCATGGTATGATGGTATGCCTGGTAAAAGCGAGGATTGTCTTTATATGAATATATTCACACCTTTCTTTGCCACTAAAGGAAGTAAGTTCGCAGTAATATTTTGGATTTTTGGTGGAGGATTCACTTTTGGATCGAATCGCATGGACGTGTACGACGGAAGAGTTTTGGCAGAGACAGAAGGTGTGGTTGTAGTAACTATCAATTATCGTTTGGGACTTTTTGGTTTTCTTACTACTAACACTAGCGATGCCCCAGGAAATATGGGTAAGTAAGATAATTTCCATAATACATAACAAACATAAAATTAGGAAAAATTATCAAGTAGTATAGATAAAATTTCCCCCAACCTCAGAAAATCAAACATGCCTACAATCAAGACAAATGCTGCTGCAAATTTTTCTACATATGATTTATTTTTGTAAAATGAATACTTTAATATTTATTTAGAATATCTAACTTCATAAGTTCTACAAACACAGGGTGCGTCAATAGTTCATTATTTTTTTAATTCATTGAAAAGAATCGCATGATCATTAAAAATCATGAATCATAATTTGACCAGTGAGAAATCGGATTTTTTTCATGTAAAAATTATATTTTTTCAAAATTCATCGATAAAGAACACTAAGGCGACACATATTCAAATCAGGCTTTTATCTAAGCACCTGGATGCACGGGAATTCTTCATTTGATGCTTGTAGCATGCTGTCCTTAGCAGATCAAGTGTGTAAACTTCAGTTGTTTCTCAGGAACTTTTGCATTTTGTAAGTTTCTGAGAACAATGGAAACAGACAGGAACAGAAAAGAATTCATTTTATGTCCAACGCTTTAAAGAAACGTGCGGCTTGGAGGAACGTCCTCAATGAAGTTGGCCGTCCTTGCAGCATAACGTGTTATGAGGATAAAGGCAGCAGAGTCATCTACAGAGATGCAGTATTTGTGAAGCTGGTAAGACATTGTTGTGGCTGGATTCGATCAATGAGATCATCATTCGAAGTATCTGTCCTGGTGTCTTGCATTTGTATCAATACAAATTGCACACTGCAAGAGTTATTACAGCAAGATATTACCTCTAGGGAATCATCCAACAAGTGGACTATAATAAATATTGAACTATAATCTTGTGAATTGATTAAGCCTACTTTTTCACTGTATAAGAGTGTCAACAAGGCATTCACCCCATGTGACAGTTTAGTGTGGTTTTGCCGTTTCTTTTATTGTTGCTTCTTTGCTCTGTATTGCAATCTAAATGAAGGTATTTATTTTGGATACTTTTGATGGACATTCGATTATTATTGAAGCTGTAAGATAAATAATCACCAGACTTGAATCCGTTGGATGTCTGGCTGTGAGATTATTTAAAGTCTCTTGTATATGAGTCCTTTCATGCCACATTGGCATAACTCGAAGACGTCATTTGACATGCAGTAAGTAGAATAATCTCTGACATGATGCGCTCATTTCTAATAGGTGTTGTGACTCCCCTTATGTGTGTCATATCATGTAGTGGAGATCATGTTTGAGCACTTATTGCTTAAGCAAATCTACATAGCTCAAAATTAGTTTATTATTCTTTTCCAGCGCCCTTTATGATGACATTTGGAATTACAACTATTTTGTTATGGAAAAAAATAATGCTCTGTGAGCCTATGCGTGGAAACTGAAATTATTTAGAAGTATTTGTAACTTTTTATTGAATTTTCAAAGTTTTAACAAAGCTATGGTACAACTTGTACTTTTTCATAATTTAGACACTATACATTAATTTTATGCAAAATATTATTCTTTATTCTATAAACATGTAATACCCTTATTTTGACATCAAATATTTGTTTAACTTCAATAACTTAATGAAGGTATTAATAATTATTATACTCTGGCCTCTTTTCCACTTGAGGTCTCTTTTGTTTTCAAGTTCACTTCTTAATTAACTGGTTTCGTCTTAGTTTGAAAGGAATGGAAATTTTTTGATAACACAGTACCCTCAATATTCACCTAGTTGCACTACATATACAATATTTGACTGGTTGGATAACTTACTTTTAAAATTAGACATGCTACAGGAAATTATGTGGGTAAGTAGTTAATTTTTAATATTGTTTATTACATATGAAATGACGCGCAATCACCAAATGTAAAAAAGAGATACATCTTAAATTTGGGTAAGAGTTCGTAAGAGTGTATTTACCACATTTTAATGCTGATTGTTGAAGAAATATTATTACATAAGTGAATTTTCCAGTTTGAGTTTTTTACTTCAATCAGAAAGAATCTGCTTTTGTTTCCTATTACAGAAAGTAATTTACATACAAATCTATGCTCGCCTTGTGATTATTTCAATCGTGTTTATACATGATAATCATGGAGTTTCTAAAGTCCAGGAGGAATGAAAAAATTCGTGAAGAGCGAATATCCAAGAATTCAATAAACGATATAACCATGGATAAATGAGTGAATTCAATGAATGTTTAGCTTAAATGTTGAACAAGATGGGAAACTTAGTAAATTATCCGGGGAAGTTTCCAAGTGCTTTTGAAGACAAGCTGCCTTAGACAAAGAGCATTCAGCTGCTTTTCACGTGCACTTTCCTATATTAAAAACCAAAAATATGGAAGAAAAGGAGGAGTTACGTGCATATTGTTAGACATAACAATTCTTTAAACAGATTCATCAATAAAGTATTATGTCGTAGCCGAAAAGCAAGCTTAATATATCTTTACTGCTATATATAAATAAACATTTATTTACATATGTGTGAAAACAAATTCTATTGATACACACAAAAATTTCGTCAATCAACAATAGTTATGAAAACCGCACATGAATATTTAGAGAGATACACTGTAAAAATCAGGAAAGAAACAGGTATCAGAACAAATTAACACAGATATTTCGACTGTTATCGTTGACTGCATTAAGGGAACAATCGATGGTAATTGAAGAATACAGGGAAAAGAGTGACAATTGTATTTGAATATTATAAAATTTTGAAAAACCTTTTAGTTTTCCTTTATTTCTCACACAAACCAGCTAACCAAAAGGATGTAAATCTAGACTCGAGTCGGCTGGAAGAATATGAAAAAACTTGCAAAAGCATTTGTTGCAATTTCCATAAAGATCACTGAAGTGCAACAGCGCCCGTACAAAGAATTTGATCATTAAATGGCATTGGCCTTGGAGAATTCTTTAAAAATTTGAAGCCCATTTTCGCCTCAGTGGAAATTTAATACGAATAATTACATTATTTGGGCATCCGAAAAATCTCATGCATTTTAGTAAATTCATTTGGTTTCACGAAACCATTTCCATTGGTTTCACCAAATCACCTTTCTATACCTTCAAATCATATTTCACGATTGAACCAGTCCTTTTCAAAGCATTAACCCTCTGACTGTGTAATTTTTTAAACCACTATTTAGATGTAACGTTTGCAAACGTGTTCAAATACCATTCAGCCAAGTGAGTTGTTATTTATATGCAAAGCTTTATTAGTATAATATTGATCCAACATTGTAAAAGTAGTAAGTAAGCACATTAGCCAGCGAAAATCGCAGGATGCTGCAGAATCAAGACTTGATTCCAATCCACGAAAATCGCCGGGTACCCAGTCAGAGGGTTAATAACGTATACAAGAGACGTATGACGTATAAACTCAGACGTGTCACGGTAAGATAGCTAGTTTTGTCGTTCCCCTACTTCAGAAAACAGAATGGCATCAGCTACGGGTTTGAAGCCCGCACAATGGACCATCGATGCTCATCTGGGCATTTGTCACACGAAAAATACACTACTCAGAAAAATTAGGTGGTATTTCAAAATGAATATGAAGTGGTATAAAAAAATTAAGCTGATGGTTTTTTAAATAAAACAAGAACAACGGAAAAGCGAACGAAAACTCAAGTACAATTGTTTGATTATGCACTCAGGGGATGTCTGGCAAACCATCCAGTGAATTGAACAACATTTCTTGACCTGAAAATTCCCCTGGAGCAAGGAGGGAGCAAATCTCCAACGAATTGTTGAAAAATTGACCTTGTCTGTCCTTCGTAGCTAACAATGTGTTTTGGCTCCCTACTGAAGAGTTAGTGTGTGTTACTCTTGTCCAGTTTGACATGCTTCTGTTCGCATTCTTCAATACGTCACTTGCTACTCAAAGAAGATAATTGATATTGTATCTAATTTCCGAAATAGAACAATTATCTCTGTCCTTTCGTTTGCTTCTGCAATGTTTTCGTTTCAAAAATCTTTTTTTTATCTCTTCATATTCATTTTGAAATATCCCCTAATTGTGAAATCAAATCAGTGTATCAAAGAGGGGGTCACATGCGTAGCGATCGATGCTAAAAAAATGTGTTGAAGAAAGTGTGATATTTAATTATATTTTCGAATTCGATATTCAATTTTGTATCACTCTTTTATTTTCACTGTATTATAAACTTAATTTTTGTGTTTGCAAACACTTACTTCCTGGTGTACCTAGAGCTCTGAAATTTTGTGCATTTCTGCGTTGTTAATGACGTAGGGGGAGTTGGGGTAGATTTATACTCGGAAACATCGATACAGTTTTTAAATTTACATTATTGGAATGGCTGAAGATGTTCATTTCACCTCATATATATGCCACTGTAACCTTTGTACACGGTAAATTTTTCGGCCATGCTAAGTCAAAAATTAATTTATAAATGAATCAAACCGCTAATCTTCTACTCGAAGTACATTTTACTCTAAGTACGTGTTTGTATTATTTCTTTCACTAATTACGTTTTCCTGCCAGGGAATCTACTCCAAAGGTAGGAAAAAACATTTATTTTTCAGAACTATATTAAGTTTTGCGTTTTTTTAGCATTGATTTTTTTGTGACCACTTCTTTTAAGTCAAAAAAGTCTCTTAGGACAATTGATACAGATGACTCCGGAGCACATTGATACGTATCTTCTGTGTGTATCAATGCGCCTTAACAGCAACTACTTTGCAAAATCGTCTTCAGAAATGGAAAAAAGGTAAAAATGAAATATCTAAGAGAAACACGTAATTAAGTATTTGTTTAAACTATGCAAACATTTTGAATTTCATTAAAAAATAAATAAAAAATGTTGTAAATTAAGTTTAAAATATTGTTTTACTAATTTATTAAAATTGGAGAGAAAAATTGTACATATATTTAATTAATATCATCAAAAAGATAATTTTTTGCATTTTTAGATGGCATTAAAATTATTTTTTTGCTAATTTGCTTCTCGTAAGTCATCAAGGTAGAACGCGAAAATTTCCCTTAATTTTTAATTCATTAAAATTACCAAAAACGGCTTCTAGGTACACATTCTCTCCCTCCCACTTACGTTTACACATAGACACACATTGGTATTATTTGTAGATATAAATTGTTTTCTGAGGTATTATTGTTTCAATTTTAAAGTCTCATTAAAAATGTTGAAATTATATTAAAATCAAAGTTTGTTTCTTTGTTAAACTTTAAAACATGATATGGAATATAAAGGTTTTCTCTCTGAACCCAGCTAGAGTGAGAATTACAGTACCTCAGAAACTGGAGTAAATTTTCGTTCACCGAAAGAGAAGAGAATTCTCCCTTTCTTTACGGAAATTCCAGAAGGACGACACCAAGGTTGGGCGATCAATCGTCAACAAAGAAAGGAACTACTTTTCTCCTGTAGAATTCACTCAGTCGCCCGAAACCACCCGAGTCCGGCCTCTGTCGAATGGGGCGACTTGAGGAGGGTTAGGCCTCATAGAGTTATTGATAAAACAAATTTTGTTTTGATCCCAGACCTATTAACCATCACTATTTTCGATATTTCTGTGTGTATCAATGTGTATTGATACAAATCTATTTTTAGGAAAAAAGTGTAATAAATATATTTTTATTTCATTTATAACCAAAACTCGACTGAAATCCTATTTTAGATTAGCAAATGCATAAATATAGTGTATTAGTTCTAATTATTTCAATTGGTAAAATCATTTTTTACTTTTCCAAAAGAAAGTGTATTAATGTCCCCGTGTTCCACCTAATATATTTTAATAGTGTTAGTATTTAATTATAATTTTATTGAATAAGTTCAATTAAAGTTTGATTCTAAATTAGACGGCATCTGTTAGTGAGTGCTAATTGGTAACGAGGTTCCATAATTATGATAATGAATTATCGAATATATATGGTGAATCCGATGCCCGACGTAAACGTGAGACGTCCTGCACTTCTGAGTCAATCAGGAACTAGCGTGTGACCATAACAGACGATTTCAAAAAGAACATTTGAGCAGAACTAGAGTCGTGATTAAAATAGGAAGATAAATTCGATGCAAAATTTAATTTTCTCTCCAAGTAATACTATATTAAAATAATAAAAAAGGTTAATTGCATTCTGTTTATTGCTTTTTCGGCAGATGAATGCGCATATTTCAAACGTGGTAGATTAACGGTTCTGATATAAAAGGGGATATATAATAAAGATTTTTTAAAAGTAATAAAAATAAAAAGTATTTTTAATTTTATAGTTTAATACTGTACTACAAATCAAGAAAAAGATTTTTTATCAAAGTGCAATAGGAAACAAAAAGAAATAAGAAACAAAAAGAAATATGGAACAAAATACCTAAATAGTCATTAAAACTGAAAGTATATTATCAATAATGTTAAATATCTAATTTAATTTTATCACACCAGAACCCCAAGTTCTTTATGAATAAAAAAACGATTTTTTTTTCTATTTCGAAACACTAATAAAAATGTGTTTTCAAATTTTCTCATTTTTATTATTTGTAACTTCTTTTTGCATTACAAAGCCCTGGAGACCTTTTCTGTAGGGATTTGGTTCGATGTATTCCCACTCGATGTGAAGGAATCCATGGCATCAAATCTTCGCAGATCGTGTTGCATACGACTGAAAACAGCATCATATTAACGTCATCCTTCAATGACGCAATACTCCAGTTCTGAAATTTGATAACGCTTCATTCTGAATAATTTATGTTCAATAGATGATACTCTGTGCTTCAAAAACTTAATACCCTAAATCCAATGTCTTATTTCTCCAGGCTTGTACGATGCGATATTGGCGCTCCAGTGGGTGAATGATAACATTTATTATTTTGGCGGTGACAAGAACCGAATCACTATTGCTGGGGAGAGTGCGGGATCCATAGCCGTCAGCGTACTGTGTGTTTCTCCGCTTACCAAAGGCCTGTTCAGTCGAGCCATCATGGAGAGCTCGTCACTCATTATGCAGCGGAACAACGAATTGGAATATAACCTGAATCTCAGTGAGCGACTTGCTGAAGCTGTCAATTGTGCAACTGAAGATTTCACAATTTATGATCACCCGACCGAAGTTGTTGAGTGTCTGAGAAGTAAGAGAAAACATAAATGCTGTTCTTTCATTTTTAAGGTTTTAGATTACGGGCTATACGAAATCTCACACAGGCTCTTAAAACGTAAATTTTTAACTAGACAAAGGAAGGGTGCTTTCTCTACTTTTGAAGTCATTGGAAAATAAAATTTCTTTCCCTTACGTATGCCCTTGAGGTTTATTTCTTCTTATTTCTCTCATTAGCAATAAACTATTTTGGAGAGCGGTTCAAAAATTATTTGCGGTTTATTTTTGAACTTTTGGTGGACAAAGGTAGATTAGGTAAATTAGGGCGATACATTTTTCCAGCGGCACATATGCTTGTGAATTCTCTGTGAGAAGAATGTTTTGTGATAGATGACCATCCATAAATGCTCTGCACCTTGCGTTCCTTATTAGAACGATATCCACATCTTGTGATATCGAGGGTCCAATGAGATGAAAGGGGATATTTCATAGCTGTGGAATTTATATCCCAGGACATTAAAACCGAGAACGCTTATTTTTACAAAGTTTTATCCATCAGTGGCCTGAATTTTCATGCAACTTTTTCTGCAACAATGAACCTCGGAGTATGATGCAGATTTCAGGTTTCACTGTCCGCGTGGTGAACAGCCTGTAGTTAATCTCGATTCCTACAACACTTCCTCATGAGAGGAAATTGCTTGTATTTCCTTCTTGGCGCATACAGCTACTGATACTGATGATGATTACTCCTCAAAAGAAGAGAAATTATCCTTCTCAACCTTCGCTCATGCGACCGCAATATTACACATTCCTTGCATGCGTGAATAGCAGCCAATCTCCTCATTATAATTATTTTTCTGATTAAATTGCTGGTAACTTTTTAATTCACTATGTACCATTCATGTTGATGCAATGGGACAGTGGAATAAAAATATCTGCACAGTAATAAGAACCCCAGGAAATAACTACAGGAGAAGAATTAAACCTGGTAACATGCTGGTATAACAGTTGTATTAGTTCGTATTTAGGGAAAACAACTGGTGTTACAGCGTTTATATAATCTTTAAAGAAGGAAAGTGTAACAGCGAATGCTTTTTTTCAGAATGAGTTTGGTGTATTTGTAAACATCTTGCTAAATTGAACTGAAGGTAATCTTGCTGATAAGGCAGTGAGTTTGAAATACCAAAACGATCACAGGGGGAAAGAAAGAGAATAGATAGAAACATTTTTGATGATTTCATGGAGCATCGCACTGCGGGAATTTAGTCGATATAAATTACACCGTTCTAAATCAGAATTGAACAGAAAGGTAAGTAGAAAAATTATTAATGATAGATCTAATTTAAAATCATTAAAATAGAGTTAAGTACAAACTTCGATCGACTGCGAATAGCGACAAACGTGAAAGCAAACTTATTACTATTTTTAGGTTTGTTTTTGACTATTTACAACTAAATTTTCCAAATAGATTTTCAGTACAAAAAACTGTATTTATTACACCTTTTGGAATTTAATGCTGAGTACAAAAAATATGATTATTAGAAGAAAAAACTATTAGTTAAAGCTAACTCTACTGTAACAAATATCACTATGAATAAAAACTTAAGCATTAGGAAGTGAAAAATTTAAGTAAGTCTCAAACGGTGAA
>BGPR01031648.1:0-17928 GCA_013235015.1 Araneus ventricosus | reverse complement strand
TTTTTAAAGAGCCACTGAAAATTTTCGTTTCAATATTATGGTATTTGCTTATATAAATTTGATTTTTGATTTAAAATAAACGGCTTTAAATACGGAATAATATTTATTCATATAAAAACACAAATATAGATAGTTACATCAATGGGAGCATTGACTTTGCATATCTTTTGAAAGTTTGATTAAATCTGGCTTATAATTTGTTGCTTTAAGTTTCAAGCACGACTCTAGATTTTTATTTGTTAGTTGTGACTTCTAACTTTACTTTTTATTATATTCATGCAAGAGAACGCTTGTTCGCACGAATATGTCGACCCGAAGATCGTCAGCACTCCATATGCCAACTTCTTCACCTCACTGTAGCATTCTGGAAGACTATTCCATGCGCCGAATATGAGGGCCTCAACTCGCGGAATTTCTTTTAGAGCTGCCCACTTTTGCTGCGCGATGTGCATGCATTTCTGGACCTCCAACTCTTCCAACTTGCTCTTGAGTTCGGTGAATTTGCCACTCCGCAAGTCTTTGGTTTTCAAATCCAGCAATTGCATTTGAAGCGATACAGCATCAATTCCAAATGGCTCAATGTTGATCTCATTTGTATTTCTGTTGAGAGGATTTACTATAAACGCGAGAGTACTTTTGTTTGTTTTGAATTGCTCGAATCTCTCAGCGAATCCATACATGTTTTTTAAAGCTATGCTGAAGTAACTCTTGTCAATAGTTGCATTGGTCTCATCGCGATATTGCTTCAGATTTTTAAAAAGAAGTAATTTTTTTTCGAAACAAACTACTTATTCAAGCAAGGCGTAGGCTGGGTTGCCCTTTCCTTTCAGTTTTAGATTTAGTTAATTTAGTTTCATTGTGGTATCTACCATGAAGATGAATTTTTGCGGCCATTTGTCTTCTTCCAATTCGGGATGGTCAATGATTTTTTTCATTGAGGAATGTTTTTATTTCACTCAAGCACACGGCAAAACGTTGCAATACGTTACCTCTCGAAAGCCATCGCACTTTATTATGCAGAAGTAGGTCAGAAAACTGGCTATCTATTTCTTCAAGGAAATCTTTAAATTGGCGATGGTAGAGTGCTTTTACCAAGATGCTGTTAATAATCTTAATTACCAAGTTCATGACCTCAACTATTTCGGCCGGAAATGTTTCGGCACAAAACGCTTCTTGATGAATTATGCAGTGAAACGTTAGAATTTCGCGGTTTATTTTTTCTGAAGAATTGATGTTACCCCTCTATGTATTCCTGTCATACTTCTGGCTCCATCACTTGCTGTAGAAACGATTTTATTTATATCGATTCCATTGTCTTCCAGGCATTTTTGCACAGCATTTGCTATATCTTCTCCACGAGTTTGCCCTGAGAGCGGTAACAATCCTAGCAGTTCTTCTTTTGGACCTTGGGACGACATATACCTGACGAAAAGGGTAACTTGTACCGTGTCTTTTATGTCGCAAGACTCATCTATAGCAAGTGATAAGGCAAAAACCAGTTGAATGTCTTCCACTTGCATATGTGTTACACTTGAAGACATTTTAGCGGTTCTATCTTGTATTGTTTTAGCAGATAATGGCAAATCTTTGATTTTTTTTCATGATTTCTGCTTTGTTTTTAAAATCATGAAACAGTTCTTCAGATGCACGTATACAACAATCTTTGACGTACTCACCATCTGTGAATAGTTTTCCTCTTTCTACAATTTCTAATGATACAAATCTTGCCAGATTTGCATTATTGGAAGATTCCGCCCAGTTACTTAGCATGGAACTTGACTGTTGTTGTTTTTTCTTGGAGTTCTTCACCAGCTTTTTTTCGTGCTTCACCGGTTGGACATTTACCAGCAAACTGGGTATGTTTTAGTCAAGTGTCTCTCCAAATTTGACTCCTTATTGTGTAAGAGTTTTTTGTGGCAAATGAGACAAGTCGGAAGGCCATCTGTGTAGCATATAAATGCAAACGACTCCGTCCAATCCTGAATGAATTCTCGGTTTTCTTCTTCAGTTCTTCTCTTTTTTACCAGATGCCATGCTGGCGGCGGAGCTGAAAAAATGACTTTTTAAATTTTTACTAAGCTATCTAAAACGACAGACAATTTATTTACCATTATTACTTCGTTAACACGATCCTCAGATATGTAATCCAATTCTGCTACTGATTTTATTATATTATACAAGTACATACCTTTGAGAAGATAATTCGCTTCTAAATCGTATTCTTCTCGAAACAACAAGCGAATAGACACGCAAAAACCGCAAGCGATTAAATTAACACACATGCAACGTAACGTCGACCGCGCTATCCGAGTATGACTGATTGACAACACGTCTCTAGACGGTGGATGTTTGGGTGAGACGGAAATGGAATGCAATTGGCTGAAAGATAAACATGGTCACAGAGTCTCATCTCTAAGAACAAAACAATTGTTCAAATTTATCTCATTACGGTCATGTTAAGCGTAGCGATTTGTAATTAACGATTATGAAAATAGAAGCTATTGAGAAATTAGGTACTTAAAAATTTATTATTATTTTATTTTTTAAGGGTTTTGATAATAAATTATAAATTTTTTCGTTTGGAACTGGAGAGCCGCAACTTTACATCAAAAGAGCCGCATGCGGCTCGCGAGCCACAGGTTGCCGACCCCTGCCCTACACGCATCTAAACCATAGTCCAGTTCTTCCCACACACGGGTAAGGACGTCTGATGTAACAGAGTGAAAAACGTTCGTGATTCTCTGTTTTAAATGATTAATGTCGTTGATACGTTCACTGTACACATGTTACTTCACATAACCCCACAAGTAAAAGTCTAATGGCGTTATGTCTGGGGATCGTGGTGGCCATGCCATGATAGCACCCGTGTCTATCCACCGCTGGGGGAATGTTGTATCCAGAAACTCACGAACAATGTTGCCGTAGTGTGGAGGAGCGCCGTCCTGTTGAAAGCTGACACCTTCTGGAAATTGTGGAACTGCATACAATTGCAACATGTCAGGGTAGATGTTTGACGTCACAGGCGGCTCCGCAAGGTGCGTGATGTTGCTTCATAACCTGCGCCCGCACACCGTTGCACTGCAGACACTCTTTGGGATACTGTCCAATGTAGCGCAAGTTTCAATCTTTCGTTTCGCTTCTGTTCGTCACAACGAGAGTTCATAAATTGCGCCATGACTTTACGGACACGCTGTATTTCATTATTCATTATCAATATTAAGGAATATTTTGAGAAAAAGTGATTTTCACACGATTTTAAAATGCAAAGAATATCATTTTAATAATACCAGCTTAGTTGCGTAATTGTTTCACAAATTTCAAGAAATTTTGAAAAGTTATTTCTCAGATGATTTGAGACAATACTTTTTCATTGCTGTAAAAAAATGCAAACTAATTTCATTGCTTCATCAAATCGTTTGATATTGATATACTAATTCTCTTGTGCCAGTAACTGATTTCCCACTGAAGGGGCACGTCAAATATCGAGATAAGAACCTGCCGTATAACTAAGCAGAGACTCGCTTCCAAGTGGGATTTAGCAATGTGTAGAGTCGAGTTGTCTCTTAGCGATGTAGGGTCGTATCTCGGTCTGAGGGGTCCTCGCATATGCCGCTCGCAGTGAGGCTATAATGCGGCATCACAGAGCCCGAATTATTTGTCGTGGCTGCCGGGTCATTCAGAATTTTTCGAATGCCAAGGCTGGGCAGAATAACTCATTTGTGCGTGCCAATAACTGATGCAACCTGTTAATTATTAAGAAGTGGCAACAGCTGTTTATGCTGTCTCAGTTTTTATAGAATGATAGAAAATTTTTGTTTGCTTGTTGCTTTTCCGGTACCCATGATATGTCACAGTTTTAATAGTCTGTAGGTAAAATTTTTTGTATATTGTTTGTTGAACAATAGTGGTCGCAGCCAAGCCATCTCTTAAAAAAATAAAATTGCAGCCTGAAACAAAACTGCTTGGCAAATTCAGAGGCCAGCATTGTTCTAAGGCTCCCCAGTCTTTGCGGTCAGATGCTATAAAACATTAAAATAAACCTCAAGCACGTCACTCATTCATGACAAGTAATCAGCTAACGCTGAGGATTCCAATCAGCAATGACATAGCTCTTTCGAGAATTTGATACGTAATTTAACATGATAAAGCTTTATCTTTATATTTATCTTTATCTTTATCTTTATCTTTACCTTTATCACCGCGCATACCCCGAACTCGGAGTCAGGAAGGCTCCCTGTCGGTTGGATGGATATGCGCAAAACTTTATTGACAGCCAACATTAACAACAAAAAAAACCCCTTTGAATTTGAATAACATAATTTGGAAAACAGATAATATTAACAGAACATACTTTTGAACAATGTCATGCCTAAAATGAACAAATTGAAAATTGAACAAAGAGAAAAATAAAAAAGCAAATGAAAATACTAAAAATTTAGATAACAAAAAAGAAAAGTGAAATGTTTTTCCAATTTATGGTCGCAAATAATTTGTTATGAACTTTGCAATTAGGAGGATGGAAATATAATATCTTCATTTTTTTAAATAAAACCCATCAAATTCCTAATTTTCGCTCGAGAGTTAAGTTCTATTAACGTCCCGTTTTGAAGTAACAAGGGGCTATTTTGGGACGAACTTCGTAATGACGAGGACAATATCTGAGCTGGCAACCCCTTCTCCAAACTTCGGAGGTGTTCAATATTGATGTAACATTAGTAACTGAGCTTATAAATTCAAATTTCTGACCGTGCGAATCAGTGCTTTATGCCTTCTGGGTAGGCTGAGTCGGCATGGCAACAAAACAGATAAATAACTTTAAAATAAAATTTAGTTGCAACTGATGAAAGAAAAATTTGCAAGTAAATACTGGATTTCTTTCATTTTATTAATATTAAATATTTTCGCCACATTCACCTGTACGTTTCACATAGTCTGTTTACGCTACACCTTTTCTAGTTCGTAATTGAAAGAAATTCAACTATACACCAAGCATTTTAACATAATTAACAAGCATCATAACCAAATGATGATGAGTCTGCAAATAAAAAATTTGCAGACTCATCATTTTCAACTATATGCAAACAGGCAAGTTCCCCCTTTTCAAAAAGCCTTGATTAACTTTATTAAAATCATCCATTTTAAAGAAAGGTTTCAATTGATCATATTCCGATTTTTCAGCACATCGACTTAAAGTCATTTCTTTTTATCTGAAAGGAAATGAAAGCAATTTACTCCTACTCTGTTCGTATTCCGCGAAATTCGGTAAAATATTTTTGATAAACCAAATGCAGTAGTTTGGTTTAGTTAAGTTATATTGACGTCCCGTTTAGAAGCAACAAAAGGGCTATTTTGGGACGGACCTCGTAATTTTGAACCACGGCAGATGACGAGGAAGACACTTGAGCTGGCACCCCCTTTCAAAACTTCCACGCCACGGAGGACGTTTGGCACCCTACGTATGATTTGACGTGAAGCAGGCCCGCATACATGGCAGATTTTCAGTGGAATCGGGTTTCGGACCTGGAACTCTCCACCCCAAAGCCGAGACCTTATCACTAGGCCACCACGACCCTTTCGTTCTAGAGGGTGAGAGTGTTTACGGCTGGATACTTCCTGTCATGCACCATGCATTTTTCAAAACTTTCTATAGAAAAGACCGTTTGTCCTAGAGCTACCAAATTTGGCACTTAGTTACTACTTGGGTAGAAGGTGATCATTAAGAATGGGTTTAAAAAATTTCAATTAAATTTTTAATTAAATATAAATCGAAATTTTGATGATTTTCCTCAATAATTTTGCGGTATAATATTTTACAAAAACTACATTTACAATACTTAAAATTTAAAAAAATTAGTTTTTCAGTGATATGAATTTTATTTCCGTACAGTTTTTTTGTAATTTTAATAAATTTTAAAAAATTATTTTATAACGAAACTTTACATTATTTTAGTTTCTGCATTTACACACACGCGCGTTGCGACGATATTAAGTAAATTTTTTGTGTGCACGATTGTTGCTATAATTCAGAGTAAATTTAAAAAAAAACTATTTTATAACGAAACTTTACTTTATTTTAGTTACTGCATTACACACACGCGCATTGCGACGATATTAAATAAATTTTTTGTGTGCACGATTGTTGCTATAAATCAGAGTAAATTTTTAAATGAATCAAGCCTCAAACATTATTGTGCTACTTTGTTTCGGACTAGAGGTTCGAATCGCCTGTACGTTTTTTCTGCCATTGCTTCCGTTAAATTTCATCAGATTAGGATGAATTAAAAATTCTGCTAGTACGCAATCATAGTACCTCACTTTGAGGCCGTGGTGGCCTCGTGTTAAGGTCTCGGTTTCGGTACAGAGTGTTCCAGTCTCGAAATCCTATTCCACTGAAGATCCGCCGTGTATGTGGACCTGGCGAACGTTAAATCTGACGTCGTGGGCCAGACATCCTTCCGAGGGTATGCTTGCGGAAACCTTGAGAGGGGGTGCCGGCTCAGATGTCTTCTTCTGAAAGCGGTTCAAAATTACGAGATCCGTCCCAAAATAAAGGGGACTAAATTCAACTAAAGACACACTACGTTAAAAAAGAACAGACAGAAAAAACCAGGAGAGAGTTTTTTCCTCATTCGCGTTTTCGTATGCTGACACTCTATAGCTCGTTTTGTAAGCGTAGTTTAGTTATGAACACCGAATATGAATTTTGGACATCTTTCTTTGAAACCAAAATTTGATACAGCTCTACAATATATATACAAGATCATGCTTTAATGAAGGTGAGGTGTAGACCATTTTGAGGGAAGAGACAATATTTGGCTTAATCTTCTTTTATTCAGCCCAGTAATCTAGTCCATAGTGATAAATCCATAGTTAATGCGCGACGTTGTTATTCGCCTACATGTTGGAGTCAAAAAGGCAGATAGGAATGCGCAGAAAGTTTAAGTACCCAAAGAAGGGAATTTCCCCGGAAAAGACTCGTGACTGGAAAAGAAAGTTGCAGTGCGCTTATTACGATGGAAGTAGAAGTAATTAAAATGAGGTGTCGTTAAAAATGATATAAGAAAGTTAAAAAATTAAAATATCACATATATATAAACCTGGCTAAGCTTGTCCACAGCCAAGCTACTAATTTAATTGTTGAAAACTCCAAATATTTGGATTGCCTTTTTTTAATAGTTTTGATTGCAACAGAGTTCATTTATATGTTAACATGTACATGTTTAAACTTACCATTTGCTTTTAGTATCTATAGTATTTTCACTCTTTTAGATTATATTTTAGATTTGGTTTTATTAAAAATTAAGTTATTTCATAGATTAGTCAGAAGTTAGAGTTTTTCCACATGCTACTTGCATGTATTAAGCACTATTTTTTTATTAAATTAGGATCATAATAAAAAATTGTTTAATTAATAAACTTTTTGTTTTTCCTTGCATTTTGGATATAATTTGTTTATTTGGCTTTGAATGTTCATTGCACTTTTGTTTATAGGATCCTAATTTAAATTTTGTTTAATTAATAAAATATTTAGTTTTTGAATTGCATTTTGGTATGTCTTGTTTATTTTGTTTTGTATGCTCATATATAACAAATTATATTTTGGTTTATATTACTATATATATATACAGGGTATCCCACAAAGGACTCTGTCATTTTACAATAAAATTACTCGGCAAAGTATGCTGAGAGAACAGGAGTTCCCAACCATTTTTCCCTCGCGTACCCCTCAATTAGTCCTTTTATTTTCTCGTACTCCCTACTGTCATGCCCTCCCTCTAACCATCTATTTGTGAAAGAAGTGTTTTTTTTAATAATGTTAAATGCTTAGTTAAGCTGAAGAGTCAAATTATTCGAATTAATGAGCTTAATTAATGAGTCCAAACTGGAAGAGAAAAATAAATAAATAAAAAAAACTTACAACAGACTGGTGCCTAGTGAAGCTACAGCTTTTGCGAAGACATGATGATTCATGCATAATCGGGTCTGGTGAATACTATATATAAATTATTTGCCAGGTTTCCTTTGCCTTCTCCCTACTCATTTTGAGCATAAGTTTTAATATTACACAACTCTCACTTTTACTTTTCAAACGACTTTGGGGAAACAAAATTCTGTAACTAATTTAATCCATCATGTTTTATTGTGTCCGCCATTACCGGCTTTGATTTCGCATGCCCCAAATTGGTACTTTGCGTACCCCCAGGGGTACGCGTATCACGGGTTGGGAACCTCCGCGATAGAAGAATGAAACCAGTGGTAAAAAGCCGTAAAAAATTGATGCAAGAGTTTCAGAATTAGTTACAAATGTTGCGAACAGATGGCGCTGTACGTTCCTCAATCGATCTCCGTTGACGAGTAAGTTAATTTTAAAATGAGGGCGTCTTTTGTGGAACACCCTGTAGAAAAGACCACATACAAAATATCATTTTTCTAAATCGAGATATCATTTTGCGTTTTCGAGATATCGCGTTCACATACTCGCAATCTACGATTCTGATAATAAAACTATGTGTTAAATTTATTCCTTCTAATTCTTTGCGATTTTCATTTATAATGTTCTTTTAGACTCGGATAGACAGTCACATTTCCAGTAGGGTTTTGCCCAAAATTTGATAGAAATCTAGGAACTTGTTTGTTAAAGCGGTCACCGAGATTTCTTGGCGACCTTCGGATTTCGCCAAGTTTGTAAGTTAAGTGTTCTACAGTTATGATAATTTCCGAACGGATTTGTCTAGAGCCGCCGTGCTCTTCGCTTCTGTTGACTTTTTGACGAAGGAACGTTCTGAGGTGAGATCTCATTTTGGAATTTTAAAAAGATAGATTCCTATCATTCAATACACAAGTGTAGCTACAAGTTCCCGCTTTGATGAAAGCGAAGCCGCTGATGTTTTCTCAAGTTTAAAAAATTTGCCCGGTACCCACTTCAGACACCGCAAGTATCGCGTGCGCAAGAAACTAATAAAAAGCTCACTGCGCACCCAAAACAAATGTTCTCACATCGCCAAAACGTCTTCCATCTTGGCGATATATCTCGGTTGCTTGGTAATTCAATCTCGGTGGCTGCTATAACGTGCAAGTACTGAAATCTACAATTTTGGAGTGAAGGTCACTCTCCGAATTTAACCCGTCCGGCACTTTGTATGTTTGAGTTAAGGTGTCAACCCCCTTCCAGTGCTGAAAGCGTATCACAAACCTTTTTTTATATCAGTATAGCAATATAAGTTTAAGTTGAGCAAGTGTTACTGTTGGAAAGAAGGTAATTTTGATCGGTTTGTAGCAGGAACCAGGGCCACGTTTTCCTTAAGACCAACCTAGGCCATGGCCTAGGGTACAGTAGTTAAGGGGCGAATGCACAGAAAAAATAACAACAAAATATTTACTCCCTTTTCAGTGTTATTTTCAGAAGGCCACCAAAAATGATGTTTTTAAAATTTACATTCGTTACATTAAATATTTTGAGCGATACATTTTTTTTCTTCTGTGGACATTATCGTCTATTGAAAGAGATTTTAAAAAAATCTGTCTATTTCAAAGCCCCTTCAAACCATATTACGGACAAAAGCGCGGAAGAAGAAGTCCTAGTAGTTATTTGAGACGATTTCAAGAAATGGAGTATTTTTGTGTAGGGGCCGTTCAAATATTACGTAAGCATGTTTTTGGTATTTTTTGACTCCCCCCTTGTCAGCAAAAATAAGCAAATCGCAAACCTCTCTTCATAATTACGTAAGAACTGCAACCCCCATCTACCCTTAGCAAAAGTATAACAGTAATAATCTAATTTTAAAAACTCTAACGCGGCTTAAAATGGAAAAAAAAAAATGTAAGTTTAATTTTTTTAGAACTTTTTTTTAAGAAAATTCAAGTTTAATTTTCTTTTGCCAAATTTAACTTTTTTTTCAAATTTAATTTTTTAAATTAAATTATTTGTGCAAGTTACAAGATATTTTCGGTAATAAAGTGATTTTAATGTCTTACGTAAGCATCACTCATACTCCCCCGGCCCCCTTGTCAGCAAAAATAAGCAAATCGCAAACCCTTCCCCCCTCTTGGGTGCTTACGTAATATTTGAACGGCCCCGTAGCTGTTATCATCATGGTATTTCATAAGTAGCGTAATTTTGAATTAAAAATTGAATGTGGTTCGAAGATTATAAATATTGTATTAAGTGCTTATACGTTTCAAAAAATAAACTATTGTATATTAGGTTGAAAATTATATATTAACTTTTTGAGAGGGAAGGGGATGCAGAATATGTTTTGGCCTAAGGCGTAGAAATGCGTAAATCCGGCTCGGACAGGAACGCATGATTGCATCGTCATTTTTCCTATTGCGTCATCATTTAAGAGATTGTGTTACCCTCCCTTTAAAATTTGACAAAATCTTGCTTTGTGCGTTTTCATTGGCTTTACTGGACGTACAATTCAAAAAATGTTTTCCTTACCTCTTTGACTTTGAGATTCATCAAAAGCTCGAGATGGAATTTTTACGATTAAATTTCTTTCTCTTCATATATGAGAAAGTAATCCTCTCTGAGAATCAAAGAATCGGAAACTCAAGGAAAATACAGGTTCGTCGTGCATTTAAATAGTTTGGATTGAATCTAATTGGCTTCCGATTACAATAATCAACAGGAAAGCAAGTTTAAAGTATTTTATGTCCCACAGTTGGCGCCACGAAAAATATGACTGGCCAAGTTTAAAGTATTTTATGTCCCACAGATGGCGCCACGAAAAATGTGACTGGCAAGGCTATTGCAAAGACTAGCAGTTTAATAAGTGGTAGGTAAATCAGTGTCATATGGCTATTACCATACATAAAAAAAAAATTACGTCAGAGTTTATTAAGATACTAGTTGATATATTATTCGGCATAAAAATATTTTGATGTCGTTTATTAACAAAAACTTAACAATATATGTTCCTAAAGATCATACCATTCGAGGAAACGAAATAAAATTTTGGATGCAGTATTATAAGGGTATATGCTCAAGAACAGTGCAGAAAAAAACAAAAACAGCGCAGCTATCACAGTTACGATAACCGTGGCGAGATGGAAAATATAAGAAGACTAGAGGCTATATATAAAAAAATTGTGTAATTTAAACCTAGTATAACGAGTATTCAAATTGTTAACTGTTAAAAGTTTCTTTTTCTATTTATATCATTTCAGATGACCATTATTATTTAAAATTACTTCATATCTTGTTATGCAATTTCATCAAGAATGTTTTTTCATGAAAAATTTGTGCAAGTTAAACAACCACAAGGAGTATCATAAATTTTTTTAAAAAAGATTTTCTATTAACCTATATCATTTTACTTGCCCACTTTTTCACTTACAATAAGACTATTTTACTTCTTGTTTCTACATTACATCAAATAATGTTTTGATATGTAATGTATTCCAACAATAACAATGGTATAATATTAATTAATAATTAATGGTATCATAATTCTATAGCTGTTAATAATGGTAAAATCTTCAAGTTCATCTTCAATTGTGAATCTAATAATTAATTCAGTTCTAAACTAATGTTAATTTGAACTGTTTCTTAACGCTATTTAGCAAAGTTTACAATTTTTTCTTCTTCCGAATTTCGCCCCCGATAAATGTATTAAATGAAAGAAACATAATTACTCTCTGAAGATTATTTTACTATTATAGTTTCAAGGTCTACAAAAATGTAATATTGTAAAATAATTTTAACGTATCTTATCTTTTTTTTTTTTTTTGATAATGCTTAGATTAAACTTAAAGACTTTCAGATAGTTATACACTCACAAGTTGTATTTTGTACAACAATTTAACAGCACGTTAATCTTAATGTTATGTGGGTGTGATGGTTTGAAATAATACCAATCACTCCACCTGAAGTGACACATTGATTTATTAACATTATGACAGAAAAGAGATGATGATGCTGAATAATTTACAGGTGCTATGGTTACAGGTTTAGTTATGAAATGGTTTCCAGTGTCGGAGAGTTCACGATTCTATCTCGACGTACCATTATACTCAGACAATCTTCTCATTTGACCACCTTCGCACGGTCAGTTACTGGACATATTGAGATCTGGAGTCGCCCCTTCGTGGGAGCTAAAGGCAGTTGAAGTCTCCTGCTCGAGAGTTCGCCTTCTTCATCGGATCTCACCTCTCGTCTCACCTAATCCCTGCGCCATCTGTTGGTGACAGGCACAAATCCCACAGTTACATTTACTTGATTGTTTCTTCAAGCTCATTCCAATAATGAATATATATGAACAGCTACAACCTCGCTTTCGTTGAGTGATTGAGTCTGAGAATTCAACCATATTAATCGTCTATATTTTTATATAACTTTTTCTGTAGCATATTGAATTTAAAAAAACTTAATAATTGTTCGAATGTTACATTCGACAAGAAACATCAACAGCCATGTTGTTGAATAAAGGCTGCATCTGTAAAATAACGCTGGTAATAACATGCAATCTAAAAATGTACTTAATGTAATTAAATTGGAAGAGTACTCTTTCAAATGAAGTATTTAAAAAAAATTAAACTCTAGTATTCAATATACATGATTAAAAATTTTTGATCTTTTAGGTTGGTTTTTTGGACACATAGACTTTGAACTTTCCAATCAATAGTAACTCTTGTTTTAAAGTCTAATATTACAATGGTTAATAAACTTTCTTTCTAGATAATAATTTTGGTAAATTTAGTCACAAAGACCCAAATATCAAACCTATTAAACCTATCCTGCGAGCATACATCATTTCAATACAAGTCATTTATATATAATTTTGTTTTGTATCCTACTTACTTATATTTCGTTCACATTTTGTATCTAATTTACTTATATTCAGTGCTTTATTTTAATAGTATCAATAAGACTATGTTAATGATTCCGAAAGGTAACAGCCTCAATGTTATAGCGAGGCTGCAACTATCAAACTTCTTTGTAAATAAACAAGACAATAAGAATGTCATCATTAACTTTTGAAACGGCCTAATTAACTGCTGCGCAACTGTGTAATAATACTTTTTTTTTTAAAAAAAAGTCTTTTACCAATAAAGATTCTACGCACAACTAACCAAACCGCAAACCGGAGAGTTTTCATCTCGGGAGTCGGGGGTGTGCCGTAGTGTAAAGTAAAATGGAGTTACGATGACCGTGATAAATTTTCGAAAATTTGAAATGGCAACTGCTGCTTGTTGTATTGGAATAGTGAAAAACTGCACGAAAAAAAGAACGTCGGAGAAGCAAATATTTTATTGTTTCACAGATTTTTCACTTGGCCGCCTTCGCACGTGATGGCAATTTGCACACAAGTGGAATAGCTGTAAAACACAACAAACTGTTTTGCTTTTCTGTCGCTTCTTTGCCCTTATCGGTTGTTTTTTTTAATCTTTTTCTTAGTCTGTGTTTAGTTCCTGAGTTTTTCGTGCTGCAGCTATGGTCACAACGCCATTTCAATTTTTTAAAATTAGAAGTTGCCATTCATAATTTTTGCAATTTTATCACCGTAACCGACACTGTTAGAGCTGAACTGTAGTTTTTTCTATACTTCTCGACAGAATGCCTTAAAGTAATCATACATTGCATCAGAACTAAAAAATCTTTTCTACAAACAGTACAAATTTTGCTCGAACGATAGATAAATTCAGATAAAACGGCTATCCAGCGACCAACATTTCAAATAAACTTCATACCTTAAAATACCCGCATCTAAAATACTATCCGTTTCTTCGAATGGTATGATCTTCAGGACTTCTATATCGGTGATTTTTTTTCATAATCACCCTGTACACGTGACAAAACCTTTGCTAAATATAGTTATAAAACCTGCATTATATTCGTGAGTCAATATTTCTGTTAACTTGTCAGTTTTAAGATATTAACCTGAAGCCAGCCACAAGAAATGCAACTGTCTCAACCTGCATTATATTCGTGAGTCAATATTTCTGTTAACTTGTCAGTTTTAAGATATTAACCAGAAGCCCGCCACAAGAAATGCAGCTGTCTGAACCTGCATTATATTCGTAAGTCAATCTTTCTGTTAACTTGTCAGTTTTAAGATATTAACCAGAAGCCAGCCACAAGAATTATAGCTGTCTCAAGTATTTTTTTTTCCTAGTGGCACTACGTGGTCTTTGTTCAGAACCTGGCTATAAGGGGTATCTGTTAGTTAGGCTTAAGTGGTGGATCGGTATTTGCTGCAAAAAATAACTATTCCATTTTTGAATAAAAACGATTTATTTCTAACTTGAAATAACTTCAAAACTAAAGCAAAACATTAATACTCGTTCCACACATTTCCTTCAATTAAAAACCTAAAATACCACTTATACACTCAGCTATGTGTCCAAACCTGATTGGTTGTGATGTCATAATTGGTTATGACGTCATAGGTACACAGTTTGCATACCCATACTATGACATCACCAAACATAACAAACAAGATCTGATTCATTCCGAAACAACTCAACCCATCAAATTCAAACAAAAGTTTACAAATAAAGACAAACGATATTAGGTCATGAAAAGCAACTTATGAAAAAAATACAAGTGGAATAATTTAACAAGAGATATAAAAAATTAAACTTTGCATTTAACAGAATGGCGCAAAAATGCAGCAACTCCCAATAAAATACAAAAGAAAGATATTTTAATTATACAAAAAAGAAATTACAGAAGAACCAGAGGAAGTAAACAAAATCAATAACAATATACCTTTTGAGCGCAACGAAGCAGCATCCACTTATTGCTATTACCAATATTGTCTATAATCAACTAGCCAATTAAGATACAATCAAACAACAAAAATCATGATTTAATAAAAATTATAACGCATTAAGATTAAACGAATAAAATGGAAAAAAATGAAAGAGAACTAGAATAGCGAACTAACTTTTTCAAAGTGCCACTCGCCATTGGAGTTCTAAAATGGATAAATTTTCTGTCAATAATTGGATGCGCGCAAAAGGTATATTGTTAATGATTTTATTTACTTCTTCTGGTTCTTCTGTAATTTCTTTTTTGTATAATTAAAATATCTTATAAGAACAAACTAACAGTATCCCATTTATTTTGTTGCCGTTTTGTTTCGTACACACAAGCACAACAAAAGGTTTCAAGCAATTTCGCGAAAAAAATAACTGGGGGTATTTTCACGAGGCAGAGACATTACAGAGATGAAAAAATTAATTTTTATTTCATTTTAGCTGCCTAAATCTAGGAATTATGAAAAAACCCCAATAGTGTCCAGGAAAATTAGCCAATTTAATAACTAAATTTTTAAATTTTGTTGTCTACCCCCTATACTGCGGTTTACTTTTAGGTGTCTATAATATTTTTGCCCCCTCTTCACTTTTACCACCAAACACCGCCATTGGAGATAAATTTCTTGTTTTGCGAGTTTTGAGTCAATTCTAATGAAGAACCGTACATTTTAACGTAATTAAAATTTATTGATGATGTATATAGGTTACCCATAAATTGTGTGATGCGACATGCATTATGCAAAAATCGTTCAAACCGCTCTACGTGTCACACCGTTGTTTCTGAAGTTACCAAATTTGGAGTGAGTTACTTCATGGGTAGAGAAGGCGTTCACTTAGAATGGGATTTTCAAAATTTTAATTAGATTCCTAATGAAAAATTAATCAAAAGTTCAATGTTTTTCTCTATAACTTCGGAGCATAATATCGCGCAAAAACCGTTTTTACGCCACCTTGAAAACTTAACTTTTCAGTGATGCCAATTTTATTTCCGTATAAATTCATGTCTGATTTTCATAAATTTTTAAAAGTATTTTAAGAACAATACAGGGTGTCCATAAATTACCTTTGAAACTTTAGACTTCCATAACTTCAAAACTATACTAGATAATAACGAACAGTTTTCAACATATGACAAGATAACTCATGAAGTATTTTTGTTTTCCAGGTGACGCAGATTTGCCAAAAAATGTGGATGCCACAAGAGAAAGCTCAGTGTAGCCTGGTTCATAGAGACAAAGTCCGATACCCAAGTGCAACGGAACATTCGGATACAGTATGGAAGGGAACCACCGTCCCGACCAACTACTCGGGCTCGTCATTTATGGAAAGTTTAAAAGCAATCAACAGAAAAAATAGAATAAATTTAAAAAAGAATCTTAACTAAAAAATTATACCAGAACATAAAAAAAAACTAAAATTATTTTTATTTATAAACAATACAATTTACAGAGCAAAAATTTAGATAAAATGGATACAATTTTCTTCTTTTTTTTCTTAATATGTCTGGATTGGTTTCATTCCCTAAAAAAATTCCTGTTTCTGCCTCTTCTGTTTTGTTTCTTCGAATATAGATGGCGCCATAGGACAAGTATTTTCTTTAATAAATCCTCCTTCTTGGAGGAAATTAGAGTGGGTTTGTGATCATGTTAAGGTTTTTTTTTTCTCATTTCTAAACTATGGGCATAGGTAAGTTTTTTTTATTTATGAAGGATATTTTTATATAGCCAGATGACTAATATTTTTAATCAATCATATTAGCGTTTTGACGTGTGTGTTTTGTCTCTTTCTTTTGGAAATACGCTTTTTGATGTTCAGATCTACATTGTCCTAATCTATGTTTAGCGTAATGCTGGCTTCTTACAGAAACATTTCCCAATTATTATTTTAAATCCATTCCAAGTAGATCTTAGCCCTTGAAAAAGTGGACTAGAATGGATTCCTTGTTTGTTTTTGGTTATTTTCGTTTAAATCTGAGTTTATTTTTATTTATATTTTTTTCTTTGTTTTGTATGATCTTGATATTCATTTATGGAAACAGGTAGTGTTCTCCATAAACAGGGGGCGGGTCGTCCATCTGTTTCCAACGCTGCACTTGTGTATTGCACTTTGTCTCTATGAACCAGGCTACACACTGAGCTTTCTCTTGCGGCGTCCACATTTTTCGTGAAATCTGCGTCACCTGGAAAACAAAAATACTTTATGAGTTATTCTGCTACATGTTGAAAATCGTTTGTTATTATCTAGTACAGTTTTAAAGTTATTTAAGTCTAAAGTTGTAAAGATAATTTATGGACACCCTATGTTTTTCACTGTATTAGTAAAGGCATATTTACTCACGCGTTTTGCCACAATATGACAGACATTTTTTTGTGTGCATATTATAGTTGCCATATAATTAAGAGGAAGTTTTTTAAAATGTTATAAAGGTAGATGAATCAAGCCTAAGACATTATCATGCTAAGACGATTCAGGCTAGTTGTTCGAATGTTTTTCAATTTTTTTTCTTGCCAAACTTCGAATATAACTATTATTGATGTTTTCATCAAAACTGGACATTAATAGAATATGTCTGTAAACAGCTTGATAAAAGAGATTTGAATGCAAATGATGAATTTTAGATTTTTTTCAACGAATAGGAAAGCAATATTTTAAATCAATATTCCTTTTTGTAGTTAGCCTAACTTCAAAGTAACAAGTTTCACAAACTTTTGAATGTTAGACAGAAGCCAACGAATATTTTTTCTATTGATGAAAGAGCATAAAGAATACAAACAAGAAAGTAACAAAAGCCGTACCAGTCACCAATCTGTAATTTAGAAATTTAACCAACAAAGATGATACTGAATCAATACAATAGCACTTTTAAAATTGAACATTTATCCAGTGTTTGTGGAGATATCAAATGTGGAAAATAAGATATTCTATTCTATTGTTTACTCTCGATTTTAAAAGTATAGATTATCTACAATTTAAAGAAAAAAATTCTGAAACAAACTTCTAACTGTCATTTTTGTTTTGTTATTTACAAAAAACAGCTATGATTTGTTTTGCTGATAGAAAAGCTCTCGAGTTAGATTCTTCAGCGGAATTCTGCTCATAATACGATTATATTTCTTATTTTTTGGCGAATTTGATTTCTTCTTATCATAATGAATTGGGAACTTG
>BGPR01031647.1:0-17928 GCA_013235015.1 Araneus ventricosus | reverse complement strand
ATCAAAATTGCTTCGATTGTCTCTACTGACTGAGATTAGGGATAAAACGGGACAATTAGTAATAGAGGACTAAGTAGTGAAATGCGGTGACAGTCCCTTATGTACGGGACGCATGGCAACACTACGTATACCTAACTCTACGGTTACGAGTCAGTTTGGCGCGGTCGTTGTAAAACTAAACAGATACTTCAAAATTTAAAATCTGCAGTGGTTATCATAGGGTAATTGTTCTCATTATTACTCCAGATTAAACTCCATTCATTTAAGTAACATCTTTGGCGCACTCACTGTAGCCTTCAGTCTCAGGGCCGTGTTATTAAATAGGCAAAGTGGGCAACTGCCTATGGGCTCGCAATTTTACGGGGGCTCCGAGACCTTGAAATTTATTTATTTCTGCGATATTTTCGGAATAATTTAATTTTGTATTTACATTTAATTTACAAAGGCCGAGCACTCGAACTTATTCAAATTAAAATCATGTGTCGTTAAAATTTCGGAACATAATTCTAATAACATCCTTAATTAATTACCATTTGCAAGTTTTATATTATGATGCTTTATAAATTAAAAAAAAATTGTTTCTTTTAAATTCAAAAATGCCCGATCCTATAATTAAATAGTATTTAGAATGTGCTAAAAAAGTTTTGTGCTTTTTTTTTTTACTATTTTGTATAAAATTACTTTTTAATTTAGCATTTTTTTATACGCGATACACTGAAATCCACTCTCTTGAGAGTGATTCGCAATTAAAAATGTTTTACTGTTTCAGCTCGTCAAAATTTGCTACTTAAAACTGCTCGCATTAGAGATTAAATTAAAATCCATACAATAATATCTGTTTTTGGAAGTTTGGGAGGGAAAAGGGACCCTTAGAATCGCATTGCCTACGGGCCCCTAGAGGGCTTAATCCGGCCCTGTTCAGTCTGGACCCGATTGCAAACGTGGACAAGCAGCAGGGTTGCACCACAAATACGTAATAACGAAAATCGACAAGCGATAATGAAATAACAAAACTGCTTTAATGTAGATATTTTCGATATGAATTGAATAATATTGTCTGTTAATTAACTATTGGTGCATTTAATAGTAGTTGAACTAATTAGTGCTGTGACAAAAGAAGAAATGATGCTGAACTATTGCTTATACATTTTTATATTGATTGTTTGATTAGATTGATTATGCGAAGTATCTTGCCTTTTGTACAACTAAGAAAATACATAAAAAAGTACAATCTTGAGTCATTTCTGACGTAAGTTTAAACTCGTGAATTCAAGAACGGTTGGGTACTTGTTAGTCTTGTTGAGGGCGTATTTAATACTAGGTTTATTGAGATTTCTTATAAACCTATCTCTACGGACGCATGTACAGAAACACATATTTTGTAAACACAACAACTTTTATTTTAACAGACAATATTGTTCATTCATATAACTTTGAGACTGCTCCAACAAGACTAACAAGGACCCAAACGTTCTTGAATTCACGAGTTTAAATTTGCTTCAGAAATCACTCAAGATTCTACTTTTTTATGTATTTTCTTAGGTCTGCAAAAGGCAAGATACTTCGCATAATCAATCTAATCAAACAATCAATATAAAAATGTATAAGCAATAGTTCAGCATCATTTCATCTTTAGTCACAGCGCTGATTAGTTCAACTACTATTAAATGCACTTATAATAACCTCAATAGTTAATTCAATGTGATCACAATAAATCTGATTTTTCCTGTAAATAAATTGTATATAGTAAATTCTGTAACGGCCTCAAAGATCATTGCTACGGCAACAGCAGAAACTCTTTCATGTCTTTTATTTTTTGCCATTATCAGGACTACAATTCTCTTCTCTTTATTTTGTTGTCACTGACATGAAAAAACCGCATAATGTTCTTTCTTTTTCTCCTTAGGCCCTCTTCTTCCGGTAGGAAGTGGGCTCAAGAATCTTGAAGGATTTAAACACTCATTATGATCATTAAAAATTTGTAAAATTAAATGAAGCATCGCGGAAAGAGAGTAATTAGCATCATTGTGTTGTGGAGCAAACATATTGAAAGAAGTATATGCTACGAAATAAAAGCTAAATAAAATTTCTGCCTTTCTGTTAACATTCAAAGAAAACAATATTTTTATCATAACTTTCACAATGGCAAAAATACCGGAATGAAGGATTCGATAAAACGATCAATGGTTTGATTTTAATTACAATAACAGAAAGCATTGTTACAAATTATGTATGAAATAAATTTGAAATGTTTATTAAATTAAGAAAAAAAACGCATAACATTTAATTTGAAATCATTAAAAAGATAATTTTCTGCTCTTTAAAATGGCATAAAAATAATTGTCTAATAAATATTTCAGAAGGTATTGGCAAAAAACGTCTAAGCATTAGGCTCAACAGCGGCTAATTTTCGTTATTTAATTAAATATCTTAAGAACTAATTAACTCTGAAAGTTGAAAATAGCACCGTTGACCTAGAAATGTGCTCTAGAATGTCGTGTGCAAATTTCCCGTCGCTACGGTATACCGATTAGGAGCAGTTCTTGTGACCGACAGACCGACATATACATGTATTTTCTGCTTTATATTATAGATAAAAATTAACCAAAGCCGGGGAGAAACAAAACACCGCAATACATTTCTAATTTTAAATACCAATGGCATTCCACCCACAAAATACAGTATGCGAGATGTAGACCAAATAGAAATAAAAATGCAACCCAAAAACATACTTAAAACAGACACAGGCAGATTATATCGAACCAAAAATCGAACGACACACACAAACTCTACACACAAAATGAATTGTTAAACAATTTTTTTATTGATTATGTAAAAATACAAAAACTAATCCATTCTCACCCACACAACTAATCAGTTAAATCTTTAACCAGTGGGAGTGATCTTCCCTAAACTTTCTCGTATACTGCTCAAAAATTTGTCATTTCTCCTCCCCTTGCGTGGATAAAAAAAATCGAACCTACTGTAATACAGAATGCAACGAATAACAGAAGGTTTTTCATTGCAGATTATAGTGATTGTAAAATATTTAAGTGAAGAATCATATTAAAAGAGATGCCTATGTATTAAAACTTAGCAATATTTATTTTCCATCGTACTCCAGCAAGATCCGCTATTATACGAGCGAGCGAAAACAAAACAGGAGATAAAACATATCTATCACAAACTCCACCTCAAGTGACGTAATCCTCCCGCTTGGTACCAGAGATTGCTAAGTACTCATGCGCATGGAGTTCAGTTTTGAAACGAATGCTTAACAAGTATGCGATTGTACAGACCGACAGACAGTCAACCTGTTGACGTATTTGGCCCAACACTTTTATACGGACCTAAATTTATGACGATAAAACTGTGTACCAAATTTTATCTATCTAGCTATTCAAGTTTTTGAGTTATAGTGTTCGCATGACTTCGGACATACAGACAGACAGACTTCCCGTAGACGGATTTTGTCCAAAATTTGACAGAAACCTACACATTATGTGTAAAGACCACATACCAAATTTCATCCCCGTAGCTCTAATAGTTTTCGAGTTATCGTGTTCACAGACAGACAGACATAATTCCAAAATCTTGTTTCTCGGACTCAGGGAGGTCTAAAACGTGGCGATTCGTCGAAATCTCGAGTTCGAATTTGTTGACGATTACAATACTTTCTCTTTGTATACTTCGTATACGAGAAAGTAAAAAGGTCAATACTCTATTACGACGCATGCACCGGGTATATTGATTAAAGCCATATTATAAAAAACAACGGGATCAACCACTCCCAGCGCAGAAAATCCGGAACTTCAATGATATTCAGTCATGTGCAATGCAGAGCAACCCGGTCCACACATCCCATCATGACAATGCGTCCCTATCAGTCATACATTAAATTTTCAATGTCTAAAGTTTTACTGAAAATAATTTAATTCAAACAATTGTAAAAAATCCCAAAAGTTTATATTTAAATTCGAGAGTCTAAAAATTTCAAAATGACAAGGCCATGAAATCGACCTCAAGACCAAACAAATTCTTTTCAAAATGTCATAGCATACTATTACAATTGAAAATTATTAAAATCTATTATATATCCAATTATACATAAAACCTCAAAAACTATGCCATTAAAAAAAGCTATTGTGGTGAGGTAGTTTGGAGATGGGGGCCAGTTCAGGTGTCGTCCTCGTCATCTGACCACGGCTCAGAATGACTGAGTTCGTCCCAAAATAGCCCTCGTGTTGATTCGAAACGGGACGTTAATATAATTAAACTAAACTAATCCAGCAATCGCTCGTATGTACAAGGTACTTCTATCGCACATCGTATTACATATTTATATCGTGTTGCTTTACAAAAATAAATGCAACTTTTATTTATATATATAATTATTAGCTTCATACTAAAACCAGCGGGAGTTGTCTCCTTTAAGCTTCCTCGTATACTTCTAACACATGTGGAGAAAAAATAAGCTAAAAAGCAGTAAAACGAACAAGCGTCCCTAACGCAGTGGAGGGAAAAAAACTTGGGAATTGGAAGCTTAGAGGCGAAAGGCGTGGGTAGAAGCGGAAAGGATTAGAGCAAGTGAATAGCGCAATTACGCAATAATGGTGATGAGAAAAGACAAATAGGCAATTTGAACATCTTTTTTGACGCTAAAACGTCTTTCCGCCCGTTGCAGTGATAATCGGTCGAACTTTCTTGTGTGACAAAATACCGTCAGATTTGAATCGCTAATAACTACGAGACTAATAATGCGAAAAGAATGGTTTACCTCACAACGAATAGACCATATCTGTAAGAGTTTGTCGCATACTATTTGTTTTGCCAGTGACGCGATCGCACCAGTGTAGGCGCATGCGCGTGATTGTTATGAATTATCTTTATGTAAGGTTATAAATAAGTGTAGCGTAGAAACGTGTTTGGCTAGGAGGTTGATTCTGGTGTCATTTTAAAGAGCTTGAGGAGTATTACTAGTATCCAAAGTGAGACAATAAAAATATTTATCAGAATATAAGTAGAAATCGGTATTAAATTGAAAAATTTAAACTCAGAATATTTTTGATTATAACATGCAGAGTTTTCTTTCGAATTGTACGAAACTTACAGAATACTTGACAATACGTAAGAAACATTGTATTAAAATTTGAATTCAAAAAGTTGAATAATACGGGACATATGAGTATTTGTAGTAAATAATGTTTTACTGCGCATATGCAAAATTTAGTTCTATATAATGTCAACAGACGGCGCCTGAAAAAAAGTTACTTAAAATAAAACATAAGAAAGGCGCAGTTTAGGTCCGCGGCGTGGTTTTTTCGTGGAAACGTCGGGATAATATCATAAAACAAGTGTTTCGTATTGATGTGTAATTTAATTATCAATCTCTTTAATACAATATTTACGCAGAGTAGTATAATGGTTACAGAATAGATAAATTAGCATTGATATGTAATTTAATTATCAATCTCTTTAATACAATATTTACACAGAGTAGAATAATGGTTACAGAATAGATAAATCACAAGCTACCATAGACCCTTGCTACATGCGATAAAATTGAGATTTATCTATTCTGTAACCATTATACTACTCTGCGTAAATATTGTATTAAAGAGATTGATAATTAAACTACATATCAATACGAAACAGTTGTTTTGTGATATTATCCCGACATTTTCACGAAAAATCTACGGCGCGGACCCGAACTGAGTCTTTCTTATGTTTTTTCGACCGATTGAAACGAAAATTTTGCACAGATCTACAATTAATTTTAGCAGGCCTCATAGTAATTTTTATTTGTCAAAGCCGTAGGGTTTACGAGTTATTATGTTTGGAAGTCGGTCGGTCCTTTGACGGATTTGGCCCAAAGTTTGATACGGACCTCCATTTCTGATGATAAAACTGTGTACCATATTTTATTCATCTAGCTATTCAAGTTTTTGAGTAATAGTGTTCAAATGAACGGGGACAGACAGACTTCCCGTTGACGGAATTTGTCTAAAATTTGAAAGAAACCTACAAAATATGTGTCTAGATCACTTACCAAATTTCATCTCCGTAGCTCTAATAGTTTTCGAGTTATCGTGTTCACAGGCAGACATAATTCCCAAATCGTGTTTTTCGGACTCTGAGAAGTCTAAAACGTGGAGATTCGTCAAAATCTCGAGTTCGAATTTTTTGACGATTGCAATACTTTCTCTTTGTATACGAAAAAGATAAAATATTTTGTAAATAATTTGCATCTAAATTTCTAAATGAGCGATATAAGTATGTAACATGATGCACAATGAGCTCCTGCATAAGAGCGACTACTTGAGGGTTAACCGTTTACAGGCCAGTGTTCCCAATTGGGAACATCGAATTTAAAATTCATTTAAAAATAAAATATGGTTCATATTGTTTTGAAAAAATTGTTGACTAGAATGGAAAGTAGACTTGAATTTTCGATACACAAATTATGTTTCAGGTATAAAATGGGTAATGTTCAGAAATTCTTAAAAATGGGCTATTTTTACATTTTAATTTGTGTGTAGCATAAAAATTCCTAAAAAATTAAAAAACGATCCAGAATTTCTAAAAATCAGTACGCATAGTTAAAAATGTCCACGTTACCAATAACAAATGAAATATAATTACATAAATACTAAACGCATTTGTTATAATTCATTAAAGTTTCATGTTCCTAATTGGGAACATTGGCCAGTCGTGACTATTCTGTGAAAAAGGGAATCTCTCTATTGTGGGTTTCCACTGAAAGAAAAATGGAAAGGACACTTCTCACGTAATTCAGAAAAGGAAATTCCCTTCGGTAGTTAAAAGAATAATAACGAAGTTGGATTCATAAATATAATTCTGGGCTGGGTGGGGTTTATCAGTTGTATAACTCATTCGCTACCAACCGTCACATATATGTGACACAGCCATTTCTTGCCAGAGCCAGACGTCACGTGACAGACGTAAAATCTATCCAATTGATGTCAAATAATCATCTCAGGCTGTGGTGGACGTTTTTCCCTGGAGACCCTGGCAGCAAAAGGGTTAAAATGCGAGAAACCACCGCCACAGTTTCGCAAAAAGAAATAATAGATTATTTTATTTACAAATGTAGTAAATATTACTGTTGTTTCTGGATGGCTATTGATAACAGCAACTCACAGGAAACATAACCAACTTTCTCATCTCGAGCTTCATCTAGAAGTCGCTTTTAACCTTTTACCAACTGGGGCGAGAAGGATGGATCTGCAACACGAACAAAAGTTGCCGTTTGTATATCGCAGCTGAAAAGGGATAGTCATTGCCTAATTGCAACAACTCGGATAGATATGCATAATTTGGAGAGATTCACATTAATTCAAGATTACAGTGCAATAAGGGCAAAAAAAGGGAATTACGTTTGAAATACTTCCCAGAGTGCCATAGGATACCGTTATAAAGTTTCATTTTTTGCACTTTTTTTTGCAAAATATATATTTTATTCCTTTAAATTCATAAATTTTCAATTAAATTCATATCTGTGTTTAGTTATAGAAATATTTTTTTACAATACTTTACTTATTATTCAGTCTGATCATTGCTATCTTCCATTTCAATGTCTAGTGTAATGAGCTTAATCAGAAGTGGCCAATGCTCCCAATTGGGAACAATATAAAAAACATATATAATTTTTTTTATTCATATTTTACTGATTGATATCTTTCAACGAAAGCATTAGAAGGTGAAATATGCAAAATCTGAAATCGGTCTGTAAACGGTTAAACGCCGTATAAATCAAATACGATTTTTTTCACACCTATGGAAGAGTTTTCTGTTTTGTTTATTTACATCAAAATTCCTTAAATACGCAATTCCGGTGTAATGCTAAGTCAATGGAATCTTCAAAGCGGAAGTCCAAAAGTAATGCAAATAAAACCAAGGTTTTTAATGTAAGTTAAAAAAAACAGAAAATTTGTCCATTATCTAATTAGTTGGCTACTTCTCTATTATAGTTAAGAAATAGTGGAGAAGGGGTCATCTATTTAGACAGATGATTCGAATCTCAGACGTGAGTTGTGTCAGCGAACGTGTTAACCTTTCGTTTTTATATAACCTCCTAATTAGATGCTACCACCCATTTGACGTATTTTTTTACTATTTCAATCTATTTAAGAGGGTAAAGGATACTTGAGAAATTTAAGCGTGAGCAGATGATTTTTGTATTTAAAATCACTTGCTGCGTTGACTTAATGACGGATTTCAATTGCGAACGGACACAAAAGAGCCGAACGTATGACAAGTGACGTCCACCAAGAACATCAAATATAGATATTATATTAAAAACTATAAAAAATATCTGTTATTGAAAAACCAGGGAGGGGAAAGGGGTCGCTCCCAGACTCGCAATGTCTAAGGGCCTCCACAAAACTTAATCCGGTGCTGCCACCATTAGCCTCGAAATTTTAGACGCCCCGTCTCCAGCAACATACACTTTGGGAGACAAAAGGCGTGTATCAGTTAACTGCTGAGGGAGGAGAATTCAGTTTAAAAGGGAGGGAGGGAGGTTTGCATAAGTATGACGGAGGGGAGGTTGTACGGATCGATCGTTAATTGCATTAAACTTCCGTCCTTGATTTTGTTGCGACCCCAACAGGGAGGGAGGGTCATCATCCTCCGGCCTCAAGTATCGTCTGCAGCAGAACGCCTTAATGGAAGAGAAGGACTTAATGAGGCGTCAATTAGGAACTCCAAGCCCCCCTCTTCAATGCCCCCTCAACTTTCCTTTGCATATTATGTAATATAATGTGGTTTATGAACCCAGTTTTCGGCGTTCCGCGAGTTGAGTTCCTCGGGCTTTGTCACGAACCGAGGGTTGAGTTTCCTGAGCTTTAATTAGCATTGTTGGACGGAGAGCGGAGGAAACTTTGCTGGATCCGAGTTTCCCTAGAGGTAGCCATGAATTAAGGTTTGATGGGAGATTTAAGTGCTAATAACGGTTTGCAGTGTTGTCGCTATTGTAACAGTATCACGGTGTTTGGAGCTGTCTGTCCATGGACACCGAGCCGCTTCATTGTGTGTTTGCGCCTCAAATACTGAGTGGAACCGAATCAACTAAGCAAAGTGAAGTATATTGAAACTAAGAAAATGAAAGTACGGGGTGATTATAAAAACACTTTGCCGGTGTATGACCCCTTAGCGAGCATACCGTTAAAGGGAAGAAATTAAATTTTGGATGCAAGTATTATACGGTAAGCGCTCCAGAATGATGTGCAAAACAAAAGTCCGGCTCTCACAGTTACGGTTACAGTGATAAAATTTCCAAATTTTCTAACGGCAACAACTACTTTTTCCACAGGAACGTGATCCTCACAGAAAAAAACTTAAAAGGGAGTTGGAACAGTATTTTTAGGGCGAAAAAAGATGGCGATAGGCAGAGACAAATAAAGCCTCTTCTACATAGTATTTACTATTGATCATTTTCGCTTTTTTTTTCTTCGCCTCTGCCTAACTCTTCCATTTTACGTTCTAGAACTATTTTGAGTTTTTTACCGTTAGGATCACGTTTCCGTGAAAAAGTAGGTGTTGCCATTGGAGAATTTCGAAATTATGTCACAGTAACCTTAAATGGGCGAGCTCACATTTAATGTTAAATGTGAATGCTTACATTTTTTCACATGACTCTTGAACGCATACTGTATGATACCCGCATTCAAAATTATACTCTGTTCCCTCGAACGGTACGCTGGCCAGGAGTTCATACATCGGCAAAGTTATTTTATAATCCCCCTTGTGGGGTCTCTGGAGCCTGCGAATTCCCCCGAGACCAGACCCCCCCCAAGAACTCGCCGAAAGCGAGAGGAAAAAGGAAGCCGCGACCCAGTATTACATAACCCGGAGGGGTTTGAAGGGATCGTTCCGAGTGACCGTTGAAAGATCACCCAAGTTGACCGTCAAAAAGAACTCATTACGTTGTGGCTATTTCCAATGATCAAACGGGAAGGGGAGCGCATGTTTGTGGTTGGTTAAATTGTTCGTCACCCGGACAAATCATGGAGATTTAACCTTTCGGCCACGCCTCAGAGGGCATGGTCAAAGGGGTTTTTAAGTTGGAATTTGGAAGACGAGAGCAGGACTCGGAGACTCGACTCGAGATGGGAGATTGAGACGAGATTGAATTCGGAGTCTGATTCCGATTCGAATCTCGATTTTCGTGATCGGTGATTTTTGAAGTCAGGTCTCAGCTCGAGATCCTGTACATGTACGGGCGCCTTGTCCTGTGGAAACCGATAGCCAACCCTTGGCTGAATAAGCTCTTAGAGAGCTGGAAAGCATCTTCGAATTCTTCGGAATTATTCTCGAAAGTGAGCGCGCAATACCTCACTGCAAATTACTTCCCTCGGTAAGCCACTTAACTCTTTGGAAGTTATATCAACGAGTGAGCGGAAGAATCCCTCAAATTTCTATTTCCGCCCATCGGACTTTGAACTCGCCCCCAGTTGAACTTCACTGAACTTTATCAGTTTTTTTCTTACGAGTGGACTCACAATTAAACTGCGATTGATTCCAGTTTGAACTTCTGATTTTGACTCTCGCTATCTCATCCTGAGTTAGACAGATTTTTGAATGATATTAATTTTGTACATTTTGTGTAAAAAGTTCATTAACGAAGAAGTTTTAATTAAAATTAATATCCTGTATTGCTGTGTCTGGTGATATCTAATCATACACCAGTGTCACTGTGCTAAAACCCTACACCCTGTACAGAGGAACTTGGGTAATTTTAAGCTGATGTGAATTTAATTTGTCCAAAAATTCGATTAAAGAAAAACTGGCAAGAGAATGCGACAATTTTTAAATAATAAATAATTTAAAAATTATTTTAACAGCGTTTAAATTATTGAAGAGATTCTTTCTAACTATAAATAACGGCTTTGTTCAACAGGAGGATTCCAGGTTCGAAGCCCGACTCTTCCAAAGAATATCCTTGAATGTGGGTCTGGTGCACATCAAATCTAACGTCGAGGGACAACCCTCCACCGTCGGTGTGGCGCAGCAGTTTGGGAAGGGTGGTCCGGCTCAGGTGTCATCCTCGTCATCTGACCACGGTTCAAAAGGAGGAGGTCCACCTTAAAATAGCCTTCGAAATAGATTAAAAACGTGACATAAATGATATATAAATACCAGTGATATAAGTCCTTTGCTATTCCTTCAATTAAGTTATTTAAAAGGGTTGTAAAAATTATAAACAAATCGCTAAATAAAGTGCCACGCACAATTTGGCAGATTGAAACATAAACATTGAACCTTTAACCCAAGACTACATCTGCAAAACCACAAGTTAATTTATTTATTATTTCACGGCGAGGAACGGTTTAACTGTAACTGTGATTGATCGGTTTAATTACGTCTTTTCACATTGTTTCAAGACCATTTCTCACTGATTAATGTTGGTGAAGGGAGAAATTTTTCTCACTTTTTTGTGTTGCATTTTGTCTTTCTTGAGACTTCTTTGTTTTATCTTTGTAGCATCTTCTTCTGAATTATAGAATACAAGAATTGAACTATGACATGTTCAAGAAAGATTTTGAAAAATTAAAAGAAACATTTTGTAAAGCATCTGGAAAACTGGCAAAGTCTGCTGTTCCAGAATGTTCTGGAGGTAAACGGTTGTTTGGAGAAAACCGTTTGACTGAAAGCCAAGTGGACAATTATGGTTTAATCATATGACATGCCTCAATCCATTCGGGCAATTTCCCAGCTTAAATGACCGCAGATGAATATCCGCCAACATGGATTTTGTTCTACTGGTGTGTACAGTACTGGTGTGTACAGTACTGGTGTGTACTGTATGATTTCAAAAGGCTGAGTGCTTATAAACATAAACAGCGAGAGTGGACTCCCCGAAACTTTCTCGTATACATCTATCAAGGGTGGGCGCAAAAATACACCGAGCGCCAAAAACGTGCGGTATTCCCTAACACAGGTGTGGAAAACGCTCCAGAGTTCGCGCCTTTTTTTCGTCGTAGAATGGAGAAGAAACCTAATAGGCAATTTCAATTACTTTTTTTTAACCGATTGAAATAAAAATTGGAGACAAATATACAATTAGGGTTGCAAGACTACATACGAAATTTCCTTTATCTAAGTCTGTGAATGTCTAAGTCTATTTTATAAGTTATTGTGTTCAGAAGTATGCGATTGTACAGACCGACAGACAGTCAATCCCTCGACGAATTTGGTCCAAAGTTTGATACGGACCTACATTTCTGATGATAAAAGTGTATACCAAATTTTATCTATCTAGCTATTTAAGTTTTTGAGTTATCGTGTTCACATGAACACGGAGAGATAGACAAACTTACCGAGAACGGAATTTGTCCAAAATTTCTTAGAAACCTAAAAATTATGTGCAAAGATCGCATACCAAATTTCATCTCAATAGCGTTAATATTTTTCATGTTATCGTGTTCATAGACAGACACACAGACATAATATCAAAATTGTGTTTTTCGGACTCAGGAGGTCTAAAACGTGGAGGTACGTCAAAATCTCGAGTTCGAATTTTTTGACGATTTCAATGCTTTCTCTTTGTGTACTTCGTATACGAGAAAGTAAAAACAATCTATTTGTAGATGAAGCATTGAATCCTGACTTTAGGGATTTGCTGCGTCCAGGTATGCCACAAAAAGTGTGACGAAAATGTATCGAAACGAAGATGTGAACAATGTCATATGGTGAAGTGTCCCCAAGTCAGCATTTGTCCATAATGAAGCACTTTGATGATGCTCTGCGCTCCTTGAATGATGGACAAAGCTACAAGTTCATGACAAATTAGGCACAGAATCTGGGGAACACGCTTTTAGTGCCATGAATGTGACTCGATAAGTAAAATCTTATAATGTAAAAATATGCATTTTGTCAGCAATCCATGGAAAAGAGAAACGGAAAAGAGAATAAGACCAGGTTCAAAAAATAAAAATACATGCAGACAGACAGACTTCCCGTGGACGGATTTTGTCCAAAATTTGAGAGAAACCTGAAAATTATGTTTAAAGACCACATACCGAATTTCATCCCCGTAGCTCTAATAGTTTTTGAGTTATCGTGTTCACAGACAGACACACATAATTCCCAAATTGTGTTTTTCGGACTCAGGGAGGTCTAAAACGTGGAGATTCGTCAAAATCTCGAGTTGGAATTTCTTGACGATTACAATACTTTCTCTTTGTATACTTCGTATACGAGAAAGTAAAAATGAACAGTTCGCTAGCTGTGATGCTGGAATATTTTAATGAGGTAATATTTTCCTTTTAAATTACAGTTTCTCAAAATGATATTTTTAAAACTGATTGTATCTTTTTCTGAAAAACTACATTATAAAGGGTTAATAGATTTTTTGAAAAAGACACACACATACACAATTTATTAACGTCGGAATAAGGCAGGAATCGGTAAATTTTTCTTCATAAAGAGCCATTTTTAGAATTATATTTGCCAAAATAATGCTAAATGAGCGGCATGTGAACAACTTGAATTATGCAGCATACATTTTTGAAAACTAAGACAAAAATATGTGTGTGTTTTTGCTAAAATTAGTTTATTTTTGCTTTGCTGAATGCTACTGTGATAAAATAGACTGTAAATTAATTATTTATTATCACTTTTACAGTAGTTGCAATTGAATAATTATAAAATATAATTATTAAAATAACAAATATGATTTTAAATATTCTTATATATAAATTACGATTCTTTTTCATCAAACAGTACGTTTGGATTTCAAAAATTTCATAATATATTTAAGTTATATGAATTATAAAATTAAAATATATACTTCCTAAAAAATAAGAATAAATAGTTTTGAAGAGATTTCTGTTCCTGAATTACATTTTCACTTGGTTTTCGCGGCATCGTGTGTCAGTGAGCGTTATTTTTCAATGTGCGATTTTTAGGATCAATTGATTGTGATCGTCGAAAGAAAAGATTTAGAGTTAAACAAGAATGATGAGGCGTGAGCGCAATTTTCATGAAATATTTTTAGAAGTCTTTTTTTTACCGAAGATTAATGTTTTATTTCCTTATAAGTATATTATTGTGGGGGACGCAATCGCCACTAGTTAAAATTCAAACTATGAATTTAATTACGCTGAACGTTAGATATGAGATGTGTACAATGCGGCTGGTGTCTAGAATAATAGAATAGCGGTTACAGCAACTAGATGTCCGTCTGACATCTATTAAAGAAAATTTCAAAGATCAGAAGCTCGTCCCGCTCCTTTGCATCTTAGCGTTCCAAAGCTCGCTGTGCTCTTTCTGGTCCGTCTCTAATCCTCATCTATTTGATCGGGTGTTGTAAGGACGCAGTTCATTGGTAGAGGGCGCCATTCTCGCACAGTGTTGTTGTGGTATACCCACACTATTTAATAACAAAAGAATTTTACTTATTAAAAATGCCGCAGGTTTCCGACCTCTGGTATAGGGTACATCGACTCCTCCAAATAGCACATAAAATTTTATTAAAAATCATTTGGGACTTGTTTTCATTGGCCAATAAATCATATCTATTTAATTCGGCCATCCTAATGATCTTCGAATATAGTGATTATGATCCATAAACAAGTAAAATTCTGTCGTAGTAAGCTTCTGAAGGTTTAGATAGATTCTTTTGTCGGTGAGGACTCCCAAAGGAAAGAAAGGAATTCTTAAAAATTGCCTTTGGACTACACTACTGCCAATAAATCACATCTAGTTGGCTGGTCCCTACGATCTTAAAGGTCTATACAAAGGATTACATCAATAAATGTATAAAAAAATTCCTGGCTGGTAAGCTTTCTGAAGGTTAAGGATCTTTCGTTCTGAGACTTCAAAATAAAAAACAGTAGAATTAAAAATAAGGATTTGACCAGTTTTCACGGGCCACAACCACATCTAGTTGGTCATTCTACGATTGATCTTGTTCATAGAAAAGAGATTAAGAATTGGTAATAAATGTGTATAAAAAATTCCTACTAGGCTGTTAGTTTTAGATTCTTTGTTCAGAGACTCCTCAAAAATAGAAACATAGAATTTTAAAAACGGCTCAAGTTTTCATTGGCCAATAAATCAAAATACATCTAGCTGGTCATTCATTGATCTTGAAGGTCTATGAAAAAAGGATTTAAGATCATAAATGTATAAAAAATTCCTGCGTCGGTAAGCCATGGTTAAGGTGGTGATCTCTTTGTTCTGAGACTCTCAAAATAAAAAACATAGGAATTAAAAAATAATGATTTGGGGACTAGTTTTCATTGGGCCACAAATCACATCTAGTTGTCACTCCTACGATCTGTTCATAGAAAAGGATTAAGACTGGCCACACAGCACCTGTCCAAAGCCGGAAGGCTAAGTGTGGGATTCTCTTTGTTCTGAGACCTCTCAAAATAAAAATTTTAATTAAAAATAGATTTGGGACTGTATTTATATCCATAACGAATCTACTCTAGTTATTACATTCTAATGGTCTGTCTAGAAAAGATTAAGGATCCATAAATGTATAAAAATTCTGCCTGTCGTTTGGAAGGTTTAGGATAGATTCCTTGTTCACGTGAGATCTCCTCAAAATAGAGAATATACAGAATTAAAATGACCTTTGGGACTAGGTTTTCACAGCATATGTTCAATAGTAATACACTAGTGGTATCTTAACGACTTGGTTGAGTGAACTGATCATTAAGATTAATATCACAATTAGGTAAATGCTTCCGCTGTGTTAAGGGTAGTTCCGAAGGTTAGGGTAATCCTTTTTGGTTCTAGGACTCTCAAAATAAACATAGAATTAAAAAAAAATGATTTGGACTAGTTTTCACACAATAAATCACATATGTGGTATTTAATGATCTTGAATGCTGTCTAGAAAAGACGTATTTAAATGTATAAAAATTCCTGCTGTGGTATAGCATAGTGCTAAGGTTAGGTCGCCAGTGCTAAGGATTCTTTTTGTTCAGAGACTCCTCAAATAGAACATCAGAATTTTTTTAAAACTTGCCTTTGGGACTAGTTGCCTTTGGCCAATATAGATCTAGTTGTATCTCTACGACTTGCAAGTCCATAGAAAGACGGATTAATAAATGTGCAAAAATTCCGTTTGTTGAGTTGGCGAGCAGGGTACAGCGTTAAGGTTATGGAATTCCTTTGGTTCCGAGATTCCCAAAATAAAACATGGAAAATAAAATACCGATTTGGGACTAGTGTTCCAACAAATCACTAGTTGGCTATTCGATTCAAGTATCATATGTAGACAGATTCAGACCAATAAATGTATAAATGTCCCATGGCATGGTGTAAGGTAAGCCGGAAGGCATGTAATTGCCTTCTGAGACCCCAAAAAAACATAGAATTTTAAATGATTTCAATTGGCAGTTCTATTCAATAAATCACATCTAGTTGTCATTCTAATGATCTTGAAGTTGCCTACAGAAAAGGATTAAGACATTATAATGTATAAAATCTAATAATCTGCTTTGGTAAGTACGCCGAAGGTTAGGTAGATTCCTTTGTTGACCAGAGACTGTCAAATAGGAACAATAGAATTATAAAATATGTATGGGGATCTCATTTTCATTGCCTAATCAAACTAACTAGTTAAGTAATCACGATCTTGAAGGTTCATAGAAAAAGATCAAGATTAACAAATGTCATAAAAAATCCGTCATTGGTAGGCCTAGAGTAGGGTACAGCCGAGAAGGTAGATTCTTTGTTCAGAGATTCCTCAAAATAGAACATAGAATAAAAAATAATGATATTGGACTGTTTCATTACACAATAAATAATAGTTAGTCATTCTATATAGAAGGTTCATAGAAAAAGATCAAGATTAATAAATGTATAAAAATTCCAGTCGGTATTGGAGGTTAAGGTAGAGGAAGGTACAGCCGGAAGGTTAAGGTAGATTCCTTTTGTTCAGAGACTCCTCAAAATAGAACATAGAATTTTTTAAAATTTGCTTTGGGACTAGCTTCTTTGGCCAAAAATCAATATTATGGTATCAATGATCTTGAAGGGTTCTAGAACAAGATACTGTCAAGATGCTGTTATTCCAGCTCTAGTATGTTGGAGGTTGCGTAAGAGTGTAGAAGAGCTTGATAAGTACAGATCTCTTTTGTTCAGAGATCCCAAAATAGAACTATAGAATTAATTAAAATAATATCTTGACCATTTCTCTTGGCCAATAAATCCATGATAGTTGTCACAGATCTCGTTGTCTGAGAAAGGATAAGATTAATAAACGTATAAAAATTCCGATCGGTTTGGAGGTTAAGGTAGAGTGTAATGGACACAGGCTAAGGTAGATTCCTTTGTTCTAGAGATCCTCAAAATAGAACATCAGAATTAATATTTGGACTGCTTTGGACTGTCTTCGCTTGGCCAAGTAAATCACACTAGTATGTCATTCACGATGAAGGTCTTCAGAAAAAGATCAAGATTAATAAATGTAGTAAAAAATTCACGTCATATTGGAGGTTACAGATGTAGGTACAGCCGGAGTTCCATAGTGATTCTTGTTCAGAGACTCCTCAAGCTTAGAAATTATAGAATTTTAAATTTGTTGGGACTAGTCTTCTTTGGCCAATAAATCACATATAGTTGGTCATTCTACGATCTTGAAGGTTCATAGAAAAAGATCAAGATTAATAAATGTATAAAAATTTCCAGGTGGAGGTTAAGGATGTAGGTACAGCCGGGAAGGTTACAGATTCCTTTGTGGTTCAGAGACTCCTCAAAATAGAACATGGAATTTTAAAATTTGTTTTGGGATTCATTTCTTGGCCAATAAATCATGATTCTAGTTAGTCACTCTACTGAATTGAAGGTCTACAGTAAGATTAATAAATGTATAAAATTCCTGAACAGTATATTGAGGTACTGAAGGTAGATGGTGGTTACCAATGCAAACTAACAAAGCATAAATGA
>BGPR01031645.1:0-17929 GCA_013235015.1 Araneus ventricosus | reverse complement strand
GTTTTATAGTTGCTCTAAATTATTTGTTATAAAATAAAAATTTTTATCTTCTAGTACATTAATAAAATATCACTAAATTTTTTCATTCAATTGGGGAATGCTGATTCGCATTCACATGTCAAATGTAGCTGCGTATGTCATCTAAATATGTAACCAGGGCCGGCTGGTGTTCATACACTGTTAAACCGCAGCCATACAGCTATTTTTCAATGTGTAAATTTAATTGGAATTTATTTAATTATTGAGGAAGAATTTAACCCCTTAATAGTGTAGTTAGTTCTCTGTATCGTCTAATCGGATGCCCCACCCCCTTCCATTTTGGAAGTGTGTTGTAATATTGGTGCCCACAGAGCACTTGAGACGTTAAGGAATTGCCGATCATTTGAGTCTATGAATTAAGATCATTTGAGTCTGACTTAAATTTAGATTGTAGGTGCAAGTATGCCATAATTCGATGCACAAACTGAGCTCCCGGTACAAAAGGATTAGTCTCTATCAACAGTCTGACTCGTTTTTGCACCAACTCTGAAAAGAATGCCTCTTGAGACGCAGTTGGTGCTGCTCACCATCACCATCTTTTACCCTACCTCATTCGGGGCCCGAGGTGGCTTCGTTTGAGTGCACTTTTCCTCAACCTGAGTGTTTGTGGAAACGTCGGAAATTAAGAACTTGGGTTGGTTTGAGAGTCAAACAATTTTCATTAAGTAAATAACGTTTGTCATATATTACACTTCGTTCCACTTTTTATTGTAGTTCCACATCTATATGTTTAAAATATGGTGGAACCTTTAGACAGTCCTCCATCCCCATTCGCCAAATCAGCCACTACTTTTTCGCTTCAGCATGAAGACCATAAAACCATACATTCTTTGTAGGCAACAGATTCCTTTAAAATTGTAAAATCTTTCAATAAACCTCATCTAGTTGTAATGTTTTGTATTAATTTTTCACGAATTTCGGCGTAAAAGTCTTCAGATCCATAAATACAGAATGACATTGCACTAACTTAACAGTCATCAATGGACGTCTGTACACCCCCCCCCACTTCCATTTTCGAACGAAATCGAAGAAACACTTCTCTGTTCATTGTCTATGGGTAAACCTTGTAGAAATTCCCCAACCTCAACCACCTAACCGATTTCGACCATTTTTTATTTTATATGAAAGGTAAAGGCTTAGAGGTAAAGTACCTTTTTAAAATTGTTTTCTCTTGATAAACATTTTTTGCAGCCCTCCTCGTTTCTGAGCTCACGAACCGCCACTGCGCTCTGGATAGTAATGGTCTTTGCTCGATAATGCTTGAATAACATCAAATGAGAGCTTTTGTTAAAAATAAAATTATGAGCCTTCTTAAAAGTTACCCTTTTTTCACTTTTTCGTATAAAAAGTATCGCAAACGAATTACTGCTACCAGCCTAGGCATGCGGATTTAACTTGAATGACCGGCCACCACGACAAATACTTCGGGCACTGGGCCTCGCATTATAGCCCTCATTACGAGCGGCTCATGCGGCGACCCCTCAGAGATACGACACTTCGTCGATAGGATGTAACTGAACCCCACACCAATATTGTATCCCACAAGAAGCGACTCTATTAACTTGTATGGCAGGTTCTCTTCCCCATACTTGAAGTGCCCCCTTAAGTGGGAATCGCATAACAAAAAGGCGTCTTAATCAATCGAATCAATTACATGGTGTCTAGGCTAAAATTATCCAAAAGGCTCTTATGATTACAAAACTATTCATTTGAATTTTTAAAAAATTAAACCTTAAAAGCCCGGGTTTTTTTAAAGACTGATTAAAAAATTTTTTTGACTTTCATTTCTTGAATGAAACATGGGAAAAATACTTTACAAAATCCTATTTTGTTTTAAGAACTGTTTATGACTAAAAAATAGTTTATTACCAACTGACTACACCGGGCTTTATTTCAGAAAAAAATTTCCTTGATAAAATTATATTATGCCAAATATAGACGAATTTGAATAACTAATAATAGGGATAAAGATATAGACGGCAACCCGAACGCCGTTTATGTTGTGAATTAATCTAATAAAAGTTTCAGTATAACACAACAGGCATTAGAGCTTCAGTCTTATTCTCAAGATTTTAGAAGCCAAAACTGGGTTTGTTGCTTAACGGCTAGCCTCAGCTTCACCCGTGCATCGAATTATGGCATTTTTACACTTAATCTGAAATTGCGCCATTCGAAGACATTATAATTCGACACAAAAATGAAGAATAACTCATTAACATCTCAAGTGTTCTAAGGACCCTTAATTGAATCAATACGACAACACATTCCCCAAAACAGAAAGTGTCATCTAATTAGACAGTAGAGAAAATAGAACCGTTAAGGGGTGAAAGGCCAACTCTGGGCATTAAAGGTTAAATGAAAAGAATGTCTCGGTCAGTATTTCTACTTTGTCCTACACAAAGAGAAAATATCGACCTCCAAATTTGGATGAATCTCCATCTTTTAGACCTCCAAGATAATTTGCTTTTGGGATGATATCTTTCGACAACTTAAAATCGCAACGCGCAAGACGGCGTCGCATTTGCCGATCATTCGAAGTAGCACTGTCGGTACGAAGTCTGTCAAAGTCAATGTAAACACGGTAACGTAAATAACTAGATGAAAAGATTTTATCTTAGTAAATGTGTAAAATTAGAGATAAGGTTAGAGGATTTTTTTGTTGCTGTCCAAAAGTTGCCTATTTTGGACCGCAAGCAATTGTCTTAGTTCCACTGATGTAAGCAGTCCAATTATCATCTTGAACTAGAGAAAAGCATTCCTCATAGATTATAGGCGGAATAGGTCGAAACAAAAATCAATAAAAGTGCATTAAAGATTTCACAGGTTGGTTCAAAAAGAGTAAAAACTAAGGATACGTATATGTGAGGAAACAAAGGAAGTGATACAGTGCATAGAATGTCATACTTGGAATCATACATGTGTGCTGATGTGATTTTGAGAACCAAAAAATATCCTTGCTGTAACAGTGCTTAAAGAAATTCGTCTATCAATTTAGGAAACCAGAGGTCAAATGTAAGATACCAGTTTCCTTAATTGGCCGACGACACAATTTTTTACCTTCTTTAAAGTAAGGGTTTCATAAAACGTTCATTGCGTTGTTCTGAAGATGAGCTACAAATAAAAATTCTAATGCTAGTCTTTCATTGAAATTATTTCTATCACTGTATTAGATAGATTTACGGAACCCAATAATTCCTGCAATAAAAGCAGTATACAATCAATCCTCAAATCTAGTGTTAAAAAAATACAGGTGGATCAAATTTACCTCTACGATCAGCGAGTAGGATTTTGATGTGAAAATCGGTCATGTTGCGTAAACTGGATTGTTCTTTGGTTTAACTTTCTTTTCAGAGTCGCTTCAACTTTAAAATTCAATCGATATCTTAATTTTCATTGAGATTCTTTTAACCAAATGAGCTTAATATTTAAGCAGTATGGGTATTTTGATAAGAATCGTTTCTGTGTACACCTTTGTTTAACTTGACTCGCTTCATGTTTATAAATATTGTAATTGATTTTTCCTCACTTCTCGATGTAGTTTGAATAGATAGAATTTTTGAAGCGGCGGTAAATCTGTTGTGGGTCAAATATTTTCTCTTCCACTGGTGGTGTGTAGAAATTTGGAGAGGGTTGGATGGATCACGTGTGTCGTCTCTTCATATCGACAAGCTTCGAAATAACGGTTTCCGTCCTAAAACAAAGTTCTTGTACGCCAAAGACGAACGCTATCCCGTTGAAATTTCAATGAGACGCCACATTTATTTTGGACATTCATTGTTATTTCCAAATAATATAAATGAAAAGATACCGGGTTTTTTTGAGCACATCCAGTAACTCGGATGCACGAGTCTCACACAATCTGCCAAGGGATCAAATCTGAACAAATCGTACTTCCTAAATTGCTACTTAAATTTTATTCTATAACATTAACTAAATTAGAATTCATTTCTTTTTATTGGATTCAGATGGGACCTAGTTGAACCGATCAGAACTACAAACGAGTCAAGTTTTGGTGTTCATGAGGTCAGTATTGTTGAACAGAGATCTTTGTCATGGATGCCTTGTTATGGCATGTTTCTCCAACTGGTTCGCAACTCAGCGGTGCAGGCCAGGTATGGGGTAGCCAGTCTGCAAAAAGAAAAATGCATGTTAGCTGGAATTTTAGAAATATCGAATACATAGTAATCAGAAGAGAAGCAGAATACGAAGAAGCGCAACAAGTCTAAAATGATTCCGTCCTGTTGCGCGGATAGATCTCTCAGATCGCTTGGGTATGACATCCTGGCTGTGGATTGCGTCAGTTTTAGCTATCATCGAGGTGGGAGAGTCTCAATATCAAGTCTGAAATCGTAATGCCAATCTCGATCGCCTCCACCAAAAACCTCGTACTTTTGCTTTCTCTCTTGCTTCTTGTCTGCATTTCAGTTGCTTATTATCGGAATTGTTAAACGAAACTGAAATTAACATAGTGAGTGAATTTCATTTAGAAATTTTGAATTGATTAAAACGGCGTCAGGTACTTTTTTTCTAATTTCACGATGGTCTCTAAAAAGTGCAATCCTAGCGAATATAAGACTTTGAAGCTTTTGCGATATTGTGAAAATAAATTTTGTCCAAAAATGAATATATGTTAGACATTTAATAGTAAAAATTAAAGATTTATACATTGCAAATGGGAAGTAAAAAGCAGGTGACCCGAGGAGTCTCCACGTCTAATATGAGGTGTATAACAGCCGCACTTTCAGAAGGGTTAAAAGAAGTGAATGACTAGGCTTTGTAATCAAGTCAATAAGAGGTGATTGACTGCGAGATTAAATCGAGCGAAAAAGCTTGCATCTCTGAAACTATTTTGAATTGTATGAACTAACTCTTAAAGCGAATGTTAAATTTAAATAAAAATTAGCTTTTGCATCTGCTATAGAAGTTTCGCTTCAGTTGTGCGCTTGCACAGGTTATGCTTGCACTGGTTGATTTGAAATAAAATTAGATGCTAAAAGAAATTTTAATTTGTTTCGTAACAAGCCTTCATTAAGCAAAGTGGAAATACCAATGTTTTCAACAAGAAAGATATGAAGGTGACATTTGAGGAACGTTACACTCTATAGTTAAATTAAAATTTATCTTTAACGTTATGTCTAAATGAAAACTGAAGAAGTTTGTCTAATCTTAAACGCATTTCTTGCTTTCAGATGCCATTCCAAGGACTGAGCTCCATATTAAGACGAGGTAAGAATAATTTGACGATTTAATATAAACTTGCGTTTTAATTACAATAAATCTTCTCTAATAGGTCAATCCTCTCAACGGCACTTTTGTTTCGAGCAGGATATTTGGCGTTGTTTAATTACCCATTAACGACCACTTAAACCCCTCTGAACGGTCGCCCATTCAATTTCAGTAAGGTGCATTCCTTTCATCTCTCTGAGCTCTTACGAAGAGAAGAGGGAGCAAAACATTTCATGCGCTCAAAAACAACTTCGGAAATCAAATCGAAGTGAATCATTCTTTTCCCAATGTGAAGAGGAGAGGGAGCGTTGACATCTACCGGGGTTGGGCTTTCAAGAGTTCCTTTCAGGAGCTGCTTCGAACTCCGACAGAAAAGCTGCCGATATCTGTTACGATCATCAGCTAAGGAAACTTTCAGCTGAACATCGTTAGGAAAAATGGACGATATTATTCCCAATTCCTCAACAAATACCGATAAAATGAATAGGGATTATTATTCTAACTATAAAAAAAATTGAAAAATAAGTTACTTCCGCAACGGAGAGATCCAAACGAAAGTAAAATGTATCTTTTTCCAAAGGAAATGAGAAATTTCCCATGTCCATTTTATTTTAGATGCTTCCTTAAAGCTCTTTTTATCAGAAATAACCAATTAGAGCTAATTTAAGATATATTTTGTACTCCTAAACATGAAACTCGTATAGAGTGGCCACCCCCCTAAACGGTCAATTTCTTTTGGTGACTGTAGAAATTTTCCTCTATAGGACATAACATTTTTCATAAAATGCTTAATGCTTTACATACAATACTTTCTATGTTGAATATTTTAAATCTTACTGCCTATTCAGAACTTCTTCTCTTCAGCGTAAAATTGAATCGTTGCTTATATTCTTTTACCGTTATTTTTCAGGGGCAAGAGCATACCCGAACAGCCGACCGGTCATTATCCAGCCTGAGCTAAGGCAGCAAGCGAGAAGACTGGTGCGTTTACTCTAAATTGTTTCGTGTGCATTAGAATAAATATCACATTTTTTCATTTTTTATATAGATGTTTTTGCTCTACATGGCAATGGCTTTAATATATGAAGAAATATTGAAGTATTAATGTTATGATGGAAGCAGTTCACACAGGATACATTTTCGATGTTACAGTTATTGGTTAGGTGTTGTTTGGCACATTTTGTGTCAGTTGAGCATTCCCGGGCAGTGAGCCCATGAGATTGACAGTAGCTGCATATCTTTAGGGGAAAAATTCTTCTAGTCTCCACACTTGAATTGATGAGAATGTTCTTCAAACGTTCCGAAACTTGAAATTCCTCTGCAGAAGCCTTGAATATCCAGCGTGTATATATATAGGCATCTGTTGCTTCGAAGCGGGAGTTTAAGATAATTAAACTAAAAATTAAACCGGCAACTTCTGATGCACGTACTCCTAGTGTCTTCCCCCGAGGGGGGGAAGGAGTTTTGGTGACACAACCAGATGCCAAATTTCATTTCTCTAGAACTTGGCTTAAGATTGACGCGCGAATCGTGGAGTTCTGATCAGTCTCCACTAAAGCCCTGTTTCCATAGTCAGTGTTTCAGCGATCCATGTCTCAAGTGTATCCTATCATCTGTCATGGGACCTTAAAGAACCCTTGTTCCAGGGTTTGTGGGGTGGCTCGAACGTTCCGGAGAAATACCGGTAAATGCTCGGTCATCAAAGGAAGCGAATCGACGTACGGAGACCGCAGTACAGTTCCTACGGACTGACGCAGATTGTATATGCTTCGTGGTAACGCTGCGGTGGGTCGAATTGTGAATGACAATAAATACCCCAGCTATGGCCTCGAACAACCAAGCCACTGATTGCTCGAACAAGGCTGAACTCGGACACATACTGGTGGATGACCAGACCAAAGCATGCCGGACGCATTTTCGAGTATTTAACTTGCCTATTGAATGAGACATTAAATAGCAGATTTTTAAAATTTGTAATTTTTTTAAAATTTGAACTTTTTTTAAAATTTGTAATTTTAAAAATTCTTTATTAATGATTAAAAATGTTCTATCATTATTTAATAGATAATTTATTAATTTAATAAAAAAATTTATTCTTTATTAATCAAATTCATTTCGATTTAGTTTTTATTTACCATGGTCTGGCGCAGTAAAGCCTAATATGGCTGTTGTGCCATAAAATCCGCAATAAAAAAAGAATAAAAAATTTAATTATTTACTTATAAAGGGTTTTTAAAATTCTCTTATGATAAATATTAAATTTTAAAAATGCTTTATTAATAAATGATAAAGAACTTGTTTTCATTAATAATTTATTAATAGATAAATTAGAAATTTTTATTTTAACAAAACATACTTTTACTTTATTTCTTGGTTTCACGGAGTCGCTTTGTAGCTTGTTGGCTAAGCAATAAAGCATTGGTAGCATTAAAATCTTATTCTTCGTAATTTTCTGAATGATTTGAATCTTAAATATTTCTCTATCTACCCAAGGTGCGGGCACCAATAACATCTTGGTTATCTCCAACTGAAAGTTCGGGAAATGGTAAGTTTACTCAACTTTGTTTAATATTTGCAAAATTTGCTTCATTATTTAATATCTGACCACTCCTTCCTGCAAGAGGTAAAATTACGCATGTTTTGAATCAGCTAGCTAGACATCAATCGGACACGTCAGATATATAATTCTTGTTTCAAATATTATTGGATAGAAGTTATTTCCGTGTTTCATGATTTAAAAAATTCTGTTGATGTTTGTCCCGTTCAAAAGCTAACTCAATGGTTTAAATTGGTTAAAATCAGTTGCGCATCCATAGCTGGTTTAGAAATGTGCTTTGGTGACGCTTCGGTTTTAATGATCGATTATTATAATTAATTTGTGATTGTGCGTTTTTTAGTATTCATTCGATTTTCAGTAGGGTTTAAATTGAATTCAACTACAAAGATCACTTCAGGTTATGAACAGGGTTTTCGATCGCATAAGCTTTTAATTTCGAAAAGAACAGTTACCAAAGAAAATTTCTACCCCACATCCTTGATAAAACTGTAGTACAAAATTTCAGAATTCATTTTTCTAGCTTCGGAAACCAAACAAACAGGCCGAAATGCCAAAGATGTTCCAACCTCAGATATCAAAGTTGGCTCTTAAGCCGGGTATCAAGTGTTCGAAACCAACCGCCAAACCCCATCAAGTCCACAGACTGCCAAATCGGGAATTAGTTTTTAATGACTTAAAGCTATAGGCCAGCATTGCTTTGCCTTTTTTCATCATTGAAAATAAAACCTTTATTGCTCGCATGGATGCAAGAAAAAATTAAAGAATAGTTATCTTCCATTAGTGAATGCTTGTACATTTTCATTGTTTTCTTTTTTTTCAAAATATTTGAATCTTTAATTTGTCTTCATATTTTTGCAGTCCAATCAAGTTCCTACCGGCAGGTATGTAAACATTTTCTTCCGTATCTTATATAAAATGTATTCTTTAATACATAATTTGCATTTAAATGTTCTGTATTTGATGAAAGGAATACTTTTCCGAGTTTAAGGGAAACAATTTTTTAGAATTGAATAATCATTCACAATTTTTGAAGCGAGTCCTTTTATACTGACACGGGCTTTTTGTACATTCCGGCAATTATCGCGAGCGATTTTCAATAGAGAAACGAGGGAGACTGAGGATTTATGCAAATAACGGTAAGGCGGTGTAATTGGAAACAAATTCGAAACGGTAACAACAATGTGTGTTGGTGAGACCTTAGCGAAATGAAAAGCATGTGCTCTGTTTAAACCGCTCTAGAGGAAGAATGAAAATACTTTCACGCCTTCTGAAGTATTTCTTGTAACATGTGCTAACTTTCATTGCCACTGCGTTAAGAAAAGTGAAATCAAAATTTTCTTAAGTTTAATTTTTCATTCTCTGTGGTGGTTATATACAAGCTAAGTTAAATATTTTCTTAGATCCGTAAGATATAATGCTTACTAGGAAACTTCGATTTTCGTTTTTGGATTTCATCTTGAGAAAATGGTTAGTCTTCTTGATTACTCTTGAGAATTTACATCGCGGGGTAATTGGTAACAGGTTTTTAATGTAACAAAAAAAGGATATTTTTTATGCATTTGGAACAATTGGAATATAGGGTGCCCACTTACATAAGGATCACCCTATCTTAACTTCAGAACGATGGCAGCTATAGTTATGAAAGTAGTGTTTAGGTATAGTAAAACGTCTATGCACTATTGCGATAAGACTACTTACAGCGCCATCTATTAAAAACCTCCGGAGTCGGCAATCCTATCTCGAAAATGGTACAAAATAGGGGAGAATGTCAATCGCAAAGTTGTAGAACGTTATCGATTTAGTACAAAAAGACACCTTGTATATATTAATACTAAGAAGGGAACGCTTAAAATGTACATTTTATTGTTCGTGATTTCCGAAACTGTGACGCCACACGAGTTAAAATGAAAAAAAAAAAACAATTAGGGATCACAAGATACATTTATTTTTCGCTGTTCAAACTGCTCTCCGTCATCTACAATACAAATTTGAGCACTTGTTTGAATTTCGCTTTCCACACGTTTTAGCATATATGTGGGAATTCTATTAAATTAAACAGTACGCTCACAGGGGGGTTACCTGTAAGAGGTAAGTGGATCGGTATTAACTCTAGGGGCTTTGTTAGGGTTTCCGTCACTTTAATTTTAATACAAATTATTACATAAAAAAAAGAAACTTCAATTTAAATATAAAACATTTAAGAACTAGAGGGAGAATTTTATAAGGGGAAATTATATACAAAAGAAAGATAATAAGGAAATTAATAATTGACATGAAGGCATGGTTACTGATTATTCGATTATCACTGGGTTAGACGTTAATGGATTAAAAGTAGTTAGTTGAATTAGTGATAACCAGAAGGAAAAGATAAATTGGATACAGTTATCGTTACATAAGTTAACATCGGGCGGCTTAATTTGCGCCGTGCAGAGGAGCCTACATTCTAGTACAGAGGGAGAGAGAGTTGCCAGTCTGTGACACTCGGAGCGTGCTCCTTGGTTTTGTGAGGAAAAAAGAGCGCTGTTCATGACGTATCATGAACAGGACTCCTGATGCCATCTATGATAATCTAGTTTCACAATTCTTATTTACTCTGCGATTAAATTATGCTTAATGGTAGCATCCTACATATATTTGTTGCATTAACACAAGCAACACTAATACGTCATCGAATATCCTGCAATGTTGACGGAAAGGTCGCATACACCTGCTCTTTGAGTTATTCCCATAGAAAAAAGTATAATGGGGGTTATTTTTTTGTCCCAAAAATAACATTTTCTTTTGTGTCTTGTGACGTCACAATTTCGGAAAATGCCAGCAAAGAAATGCGAGTTTTAAGCGTTCTGTTCTTAGTGTTAATGTGCACAAGGTGTCTTTTTGTACTACACTGATAACGCTCTGACTTTGTAATTGACATTTCCCCCTTCTTTTATACTGTTTTCGAGCGTGGCGCTGTAAGTGATCTTATCGCATAGTGCATAGACGTTTTACTACATCTAAACACAACCTTCACAATTACATCTGCCGTCGGTCTGAAGTTGAGGGAGGTTGACCCTTATTTTCTGGGCACGCTGTATATAGGATGTAATTTTAAGGTATGTTCCTACCTTCGGAGTACTTTTTTTTGAAAAAAAGGGATTTTTATCAAACTTATGTTTTTAGTTACAATCGGGAGTATAAAACTGTGAATTTAAATGCCATTTTCAAGAATTTGTTAATTTTCCAAATTTTAGTAAAAATTGATGTTTACGCCAAACTTCCTATAACAAATTCTAATAAATTATTTCACTTTTTGTTTCAATAATATATTTGATACACATTTACCTGTGTTGTGAAACAGAATATTTGCAGTACTTTTTAAAGTTACTGAGATATGCTAAACTTTGTATACACAAGATTTGCAAAACATCACTTTTTCAAATAAAAATAGCTCTAAAATAAAAAAAGATATACTTAAAAGCTATGTTTGAGGTTCACAACATACCTACAGATGTATAGAATATTGTGATAAAATTTCATTTGAATATATTAAAACTTTTTAAGAAATGAAATTTATCGCAATACAAAAAAATGAAAAATAACACTTTTCCAGAAAAAGCTGATAAAAATTTTAAAGTTCCACAAACAATTATGTACATACTTTAACACCTTAAAATTCACAAAATTTGAAAGTCAAGCCTTCCTGGACTTCATTTTTAACTAATTTTGACTTTCTTTTAGCTTTTAATATTTTTCTTGATAATTTTGCTTTGGGCTGTACCTGTCGCCTTGATTTTTTTAATTCTCTCAGCATCAATTTCTTTGTAGTTTATTATTTCTGGTTCAAGTTTTATGTTAAGATAGTTAAATACAGGTATCAGCCCCATGTAGCCTGAGTTAAATATCAAAACTTCTGTCTTATTACTCAATAACAATGTTTGGAATTGAACAAAAGTCTCCTTCGGTAAAATATTCCACAGAACATTGTTGAATGACTCATTGTAATTCTGGGGCTTGCCATGTAAACACTTTTTTAATAGTTCTTGACATAGTTCTAAATAAACAGGTCTTATTTTCTTCGTGATGCATCTGGGAGTCCTTTTGTTGTTCTATAGAGTTCTTGCCGTTGTGCAATGCTCATATCTTACCAACTTTCGGAACCCTCGGACTGCTATCTATGCATTGTACGAATGCACAATGCTGAAAATAATTTTGCAACTGGTCGATAAAATTATTTTGTTGCCTTTCCACCAAGTCCTTTTGTTTCCTTCTTTAAATTTCTTCGTTCTACTCTACTTTTCTACTCGTTTTGAATATGCGATGCATTCTAACTTTGTGACAGTATCTTCACCATACATATCCTTAACTTACAGGAAACTCCATCGCCTAATATTCTCTTATGAAGGTCTCGTTTTCAACTGATCTATCGAAAATTCGATAAGCTCCAACTGCTTCCATGTTTCCAGATGACCCTTTATAATTAGAGAATATGCTTTTTCTTATTCCTTTTCGACACATTTCACAATATTGGGTATCTTCCACATCTAATATTCACAGATCAATTGAAATAAGCTGAAACACAGCCATTTTAGAGACATGTATCCCCCTTCTGCCATGTACCGTCTACTGACACACCACAAGATCCACTTCTTTCGAGATTCTTTCTTCTTTGGATGACATTTTATATTTTCTTCAGATGCAAATTCTACAGCTCATATAGTTTCAGTTCATGGCTCCAAAAGTTGATTTGGTTACAAAGGGTAGATTCGCAATCCCAATACTAATAAAGGATTTACGCTATTCGCTTTTTATGTCTTGGGAGTTGAGGTAAATGCAGTTACAAAGCCACAATCGCATATTAAAGTAAAGTTTGGGCAGAGAACATATTTTGAATCCTTTGTCAATTTTAGTCCTGATGCCAAACACTTTGGGCAATGGGGAATTGAAAATACTTATCAAATTCCAATGTCTATTATTCTGTTACCTTTAATCTCTTCAAAGTTTCTTTCTCAATACCCATCAGCAGTATCCAAAATTCTTAGCTTTGAAGAACTAGAAGTAGAGACGTTGACATCCAATTGTTTAGAAGTGTGTTGGTTTCCGCAAAACCGGCGCTTTTTACCTTTTGTTGATCTAGCTTTTACCATCTCCAAACAATATAAACGAAAATAAGCATCAATTACTGTTAAGAACTTAAAAACAAGAGCTGAGAATAAACAGAATACGATCGCATGTAAAGCAAACAATGTGAGCATAATCAAAATATTGCCAATCTGTAAATCAAAATTAAGTAGATAGACTGTTGCCAGATAAGCCAAAAACTATAGTAAATAAATAAAACTTCATTCTACATTTAAAAAGTAAATTAGGCATTCACATTGTGTAAGAGCAAAGAAACAGCTGTTTAGATGCATTTCTATGGCTTAGTTTCGGTTTCGAAAACTTCACTTCCGGTTTATAATTTGGGCTGGCTATAACTTTGCTTCTAATTAACGTAGAAACAAAAGTAAACCATTTTTGGTATCCTAAATGTATGGGCTTTAATAAAAACTAATAAAAAAAATTTCGAAAATTTTCAAGAAAACGGTGATTTTTGGGGGTAAGCACAAATCAAGGAACGCGGTAACGATCTTTCCCTCAATTAAAGTTTATTTTTTCTGTCAAATTGACTTCTGACATTTTAAAAATTCTGTCTTGTAGTCTACATGCATAATACTTTTCACTTATGAAAATGTTTTTTCATATTATTAATAATATGAAGCTATTTGACGTAGGGGTGTATTCTGGTACCCCCGGTTGGGTTGGGAGACGCCACTTTCCCCGTTGTTAACGTGCGGAAAAAGTGACATCTTCCAACCCAACCGGGGGTACCAGAATAGACCCGGTAAAGCATGGAAGAAAATCGACGACGAGGAAGAAAGAAACGTGATGAAAATAGAGGAATCTGAAAATAATAGTGTTTTTAAAAAAAGAAACGGAAGCTGCTGAGAAAGAGGAAGTAACTTATGAGTTATAGATGGCCGATATTTTTTTTCAAGTATCGAAATCGTTGGTGGCGCCAGAAAGAATAAAGAGCTGCAGAATATCACAGATATAATAAATATCTGCGAGACTGATGGAATTTACAGTAATATGTGATAGGTTTAAGGAGTACCTATTTAACTCGATCAAAAATTTTTCCGGTGATCCGATTTCTGAGAATTAGTGAATAGCTATACTCGCAGATCTTATCGTTGAAGTAGATTATAGAAAAAAAGTACTTGCTTTTCAAGTAGTGTAAACTCAAAAGAAAAAATAATTGAATAATGGATTGGACGTTTTATTTGAAGTGGAATATCTATCTACTACTAAATTGAGTTCCTATCTTTTGCATGTGGTTTTGTGCCCTATTTCTTGTATGTCGTAATATTCAGTCATTCCTGTCTTTATATGTATTCATGTACAACTTCCTGACAAAATTTGAGTTAAAATGATTATAAATTACTTCAAATTGTGAAGGTAGTGAATATAATAAAAGATTATACAGGATATTTCATGAAATAAAAAATATTTTAGCTGAAACACACTCGTAAAACAGTATCTTGTGGTAATTGGGTACAGGCATTTAAATACATAATAGTTTGTAATCATATAAAAATAGTGTTCAAATCAATTTGTTACTAGGGTCCGAAGCTGAAACACGTTTTTCTAATCATACCATAGTCTTTGAGGAAATTTAGGGTAAAATTAAAACGGAACTGTGATTGAGAGTAGTTAATAACTTTCGGAAAAGAGGCATTGTTTAATGAATTTTGCAGAGCATGATCATGCACTGACAAAAAACATAGACCATCGTATACCATCATTTTAAAGAGAGAAAAAAAGAGAGGCGGCAAAATTCATTGTTAAATATCCCAACTGACCCTATTTATTCTTTTCATTATGGGAATGATATCAAGTTTGAGAATTCTTTTGTACGATGTCAGTCATTGAATATCTGATCATCATAACTCGTAAGAGTATGAACAGAGCTATTCTCAGTAAAAAAAACTAGGTTTTCTAGATTTCTGTGACTGTGAGGATTTATGCAAATACGTGCTATGTTTTCTTCATTATGGGAATGATATCAATCGTTTAAAAAAGATAAAATTTCCAAAAATAAGTTCTTCACTGCAATAGTGCAGTGTCAATCATTGAATGTCCTAATCGTAGAATATTAAATACCGACTCGTAAGAGCGCAATGTTTTTATGCTACAATAAAATAAGTGACCAAATATAAAAAGATTGGAAATCTAGCATAATTACATATCGCAATATTTATCAAAAAATATATTTCCTTAAAATATTAAAATAAATATTCAATTTCAAACTTTCAAAAATTCGAATAAGTTCATTTGATATTTTATAATCCAACTTAAAAATTAATTCATGGAATTTCTGCTATTCATGATTTGCTCTTTATCTTTACAGTTATAGTAGCAGAATATTTTTGAAATATGCTGTAGTTTTCAAAATGGTTTGTTTCAATTTCTTCATATCACATGGAAATTTTTTCTTCCGTTTACAGTTGTACTTGGACAAATGTGACAGATACAGCAGTTTGCTGAAAAAGTATATTGCGTCACAGAGAGAAGTTGATCTCTTGAAAATAAAGGTCCAGTACCTAGAAGAGGTATGAACTGATTCAATTCAAATGTTTATCCTGTTTTTTAGATTTATAAAAATCTTCCTTCTCAAATTTCTTGGCGTGTTCAGGAAGAAAAGTGAATAATGCACAGAAAAGATTCTAAATCTGACTGTAATTCAGTTTCAGAAAACTGTTCCAGAATTTGAAGACCTCAATGCTCGTTGCAGAATTTTATAATGTAATGGGAATATAATTAGTAACCAATCTTGAACAAATTTCTTTCTATACAGTGATTCCTAAAATTCTATCATTAAAGGTCAACCGTTGAGTTCATAGAACTTTTCGTAGTATTAGGTGTTTAACTTTTTAATATAATTAATTATGCAGGGTGTCCGAAAATTGTTGGATACATTTAAAAAATAATAATAAATAATATTTCACCTACGGTTTTATTTGCAATCTAAGATGCCTAAATGATAAGCATGAATCGTTTCTGTCTCGAGGCCAGATCGATACTTCTCTGAAACATTGGTCCTTACTACTTCTGTAAGAAAATTATGAGTCGGACATTCGGACGGAACAGTTATGGACAATACGAAAAAAGATAATACGAGCACACAGAACGCACACAGCGAGAATGACTCGAAGGAGGAACGAACTAGGAAGGCGCACTGTTATTCATGAACTGGGGAACTTGCTTTAACCTAACAAGAACCAGTGCAAAATATTTTCCTCTAAGATTCAAACTTAAGAGTCTGTGTCATTTCAAAATGGGACGTTGATTAATATAAACCTCAATGGTTCAAAGGCACAAACCTAAAATATGCTCTTTAGTAATTCTAATTTTGAAAAAAAATAATAGATATTAAAATGAATGGTTAACCATGCCATAATAATTTATTGAAAGCAAATGAAAGGCATATTTTCCGGAAACAAGCAAAAGCATTGAGGAAATAGGGGTATCTGAGCAGAAAGTTTTTAATTTCATAGATCATGCTTTAGTTCTGAAATTCTTCGGTAGGAGGAATTCCGATTGTCGGGATATTCAAAAAAAATCTAGAATGACTTTCGCTACTTTACTTCATTTATTTTTCAATAGGTAATTTTGATTTAAAAAATTTTTCTCGTCCATATTTTTTCGATGAACTGAATGAGTTCTGGAAGCTCAAGCCCCAGGCTCCTGCAGGTTAGCTTTCTTACTCTCATTAATTCAGTATGCAAAAAATACTAATTTTTTTCAATGATTTACGTTTGTATTCTGTCGCAGCCATTTTCAACATGAAGGAAGAGAAACCTTATTCATTTTTACCATTATTTTCTATTGTTAACTTTTCGCGCACAGGTACGGCGTATAATGTGTGTCACAGATTCCGAGATTGAGGTGTAGGAAATTCAGTTAACAAAGAGGAATAAATATGCATACTACCCATCCATTCAAACTCTTAATCTTATTGCACTATAAAAAATAAAGTTTTATGTAATTGAATAAGTACAGAGTTTCAAAAAATGGGATGGCGTATAAAGTGCGCCAACCTAATTTGAGTGTTCTAAAAAGTTACCTGTCCGCAAAGGGTTAAATAGTTTTTCTACGGATGGTATATGCGGACTAATTAAGTTCCAATGCCATCTTGCCATAGGTTATATAATAAAAAAAGGCAGAACTACCCGTTTTATTTTAACTTTATACATCAGCTATAGGAAATTTATTCTCTCCTAAGAAAGACAAACATTTCGCGTTTGTTGCATTTTTACGAAAAACCTACCTAAAACATTCATTCTGTTTTACAAGCTTACTTTACATAAATCTTGTGTCTTTTGGGCACAGCAAAACTAAAATGAATTTTGATGCTTGCATTTTTTATTCAGTTGAAAGGGATGTACATCTTCATCATTTTATTTATTACAGAGAAAATTTTGAGATTATTGTATCCTAACATCCAAACTGAAGTACCTTTTAGAAGAAAAAAATTAATTTTAAAACAAAAATGCTTCTTTAGTTGCAACGTCAATTTAAATTTCCTTAAAACAATATTTAAAACTCTACAGCTTTCCTAATACCAAGAATTTAGCTTCAGTTCCTATAAATTTACTGAAATCTATGACACAAGAGTCTATGACTTCGAGTCATTTAAATCTATATTATTCACTTAAATGTTGTGTGATAAATGAGAAATTTAATACTTTTTTTCGTGCATTTAAAAACTTAGCAACTTATGCTTATCCCATGCATATCTTATCATAGACACATAATGATGAACATGTGCTATTTAAATTCTTTATTATAAATAGGGAAAGCCTCTTACCGTTTTTAAGGCACTGCAGCGAATAAAAGTCGAACGTGTAGAAAATTCCCTTTGTTATCGCAAATAATTATCTAAAGATTTCTCAAACAATAAAAATACAGCTTCGTTCTGACGCAATGAGAAAAAGAGTTAACGGGAACAATATGGTTCAATTTTAAACTGAAAATCGTCAATTTGATTATTGCTGGGAACTGCGTTCCCTTACAAGGCAGATCGTT
>BGPR01031643.1:0-17931 GCA_013235015.1 Araneus ventricosus | reverse complement strand
TTTAGTAGAACTTGACAGTTGAAAATGGAGTGGTAAATAATACGATAAAGAAGCATTTTTCATTGTTTTTACTTAAGATATTTAAATTTTATTGTTTATTTTTGTTTTATACTATTTTACATATACCAGGTATTATTTTGAAAGATTTTCAGTGTGAATTTCTTTGTTTTCTATGACATTGTTGCAAATTTAGGTAATTTGGAATCATTGCAGTATCTTGATTCTCCGTTAATGATGTAATTTTTGATAATAAACGTAGGAAAAGTACATAAATTGTACTTATGATCAATATCAATCACTAAAAGTTTCTCTAGATCAACTAATAGGCATTATAAAGTGATTTGACTGAAAAACAATGTTCAAATATATCGATGGCGGCTGAATGATGGAAAACGATAATGACAAATAAGGCTCAAGAAAACGACTAAAAAAAATTTCCAATCAGAAAATTTTTAAAAATGTGCTAAGCTGGCAAAAACTAAGGACTAGCCTACAAAACTGGGGAGTATTGAAGAAAAATTCTTTTTTCTTCTCATTGTAAATTAAAAACATAAACTTTAAACTCATTTTTCTCGAAATGTGATTTTTTGCAAAAGTTTCATTTTTCAAACACGATAACTAAACTTCAACTTAAAATATCAGTCTCAAAGTTGGCATACATGTTAATTATTATATTGTCTAGGTAATGAACCAAAATATAAGTGAAATAATGCTCCATTAAAAAGTTATGTATCTTTTAAGGTTTGAAAAAAGGCAAAAATTCTTTAAAAATTCATGATTTCACACTAAAACTCTTATGATTTACATGGTTTTAGATACATTGCAAAACTTTTGCTTCAGGACCTAGCCAATAGTGGAAGGATTATATATGCTAAAGGATTTATCATTCTGATCATTTCTTTTTGAACGAGGGTGTTTGGAAAAATGTCAAATTTAGTGCAAAAAAATCTAAGTTTTTTCAAATTTTTAAAAATATATTTAATTCATTTAACTTTTTTCTATGATTTATTAAGTTTTAACATAAATGTCATATAAAAATACAAAAATATTGCTTCAAATATCATTATTTAAAAAAAAGGCCTCCGAACGTATTCGGAAACCTTAAAAATTAATTTTATTTTATATAGTGTTATTTTACTGCGCTTTATTTTACTATATAATTTATTTCCTTTTATTATTAATTTTAAGATACTAGTTTACACTAATTAATATAAAGTCTGGTAAAAATAACTTATATAAAGAAATACACTAAAAAATTAAAAATGATAAAACTGTAACCACTTTCGTAAATTGCAAAAAAAGAAAAGATACGAACAAAATATCTGTAAGTAGTAAGCCTTCTTTACTGCAAAGTAAGTTTTTTTCACCATGTTAGTTAATTTTTGAATTATATAAAAAAACTATATAAATTTATAACAATATTCAAACCAGACCAAATGCGACTGATCTAGGAATTTAAGTGCTGCCATCAACAAATTCGAGATGCACGATGAGATAAATTTATCCTACCTTTTCTCAACTATAATAATTGATGAGCAGACTAACTTTTGAAGACTAATTTTGATTTTAATGCATTCATTGAATATAAAGAATTTATTTTGAATCAAAAGTTAATTCTGCGAATTATTTTGTTGAACTACAAATGAAAACGAATTTTATTATAAAAAAAATCGTGAATTTAAAATAATTTTTATGATATTCTTGTTGATTTTCAATAGTACTGCTAATTTTTTAAAAAATATAAGAAATATTCGAATATCCATTGAAAAAATTTATGCTATAAATTAACATGAGCAAGTTTTTTTAAAAAAAAGATTCTTAAAGAAGGTGGGATCTTCTATATTTTTACCCTTTGAGGGGCAATGGCTCCCAAAGGGTAAACAAATAAATTCCATGTAATCAAATGGGAAAAAACTAATTAACTTTAACTATTTGCTTTAAAATATCGTAATTTTTTGCTGCTAACCTTACCTTATACTTCTTTTAAAAGCAAAAAAGATATCGAATTCTGAATTTACTGTGCTTCATGATATACAATTTTAATAGGTATAATATAGATTAATAACTCACATCAAAATGATCTCCACAGACATGACGAACGCTGCTTGTTGAAAATTCCGGATTTAGCTTCGGATCTCTCTTCATCGCTTTATACCACTTTTTGCTAATAACATAATTTTTTGGCACATTGATAAATAATTTATCGGGTGCCGTTACAGTTGTATTACGACATTTAGGACCAATACAATACTTGTATCTTTCCGACATTATTTTATCTGATGCGATAGTCGGAAAGTATAGAAAAAAAGAGAATCTCTATAGAGCGCGAAAGGGAAGGAAGAGTATTTCTTCCCCCGTCTGGCAATTTTGACGTCAGCCCCGTTTCCCGCCAAAATTGATCGTTTTTCCCGCGTTTTCTGAGAGTCGAACTTTGATTGCAAATTTAAAAAAAAACAAAACTGTCTAGAATTTTTTTTAATGTTATTGTTCGTTTCGAAGCATTTTAAATCGATTTAAAAAATAAAAAAAATGCTGAAGTTCCCCATTGTATCGCTGGCATTTTAAATTTTACGTCTTTAAATATTTTACTATCTGTCAAATACAATAAAATATTCAGTGTTTTCTTTTTGTTCATCTTCCCTGGGTTATCGCGGCTGAAACTGTGACGTGTAATGCTATAATTAATATAAAATACAAAAATAAAACTAATTTAAAAGGGCGAAACAGCTGGTGGTCGAAGACGGCTATTATTATATTTTAGCTGGTTACCGTAAAACGGGATTGCTTTGCACGTGTAGAGGTAATTTTGCACCAATATAAAAATTTTCTTGAAACGTGAAATAAAGTCCAACTAATTGATGGAACAGGATTGAGGTTCCTTTCTCGTTTGTTGGCAATACTGACTAGTGTATTTCATTCCTTAAACGTATATAACAATAATTCAGGATGATATAGAAGAGAAAAAATATTCAACCAGCCAAAAATTGCAGTGCTGATAATTCTGTCTCTGGCGAAGAAAATTTGACATTTCTGAAGGCAAGAATCTTTAAATGTGAAAAATTATATACCTAGCTTTCGTTCTGTTGCTTTGAATGTAAATTATACTTGCAAATTATATTGTAATTGTCACCGAAAAAAGAAAAAAAGTCGTTTAAAAAGAGGGTTTCTTTGCACCATTGAAATCGGCGATACAAAACAACCCCAATTGGTTTTCTTAATTTGTGTATTAAATAATAATAAGAAAAATGCTTTATTTTGCTTCATATTTTCCCAGGGTTTTTAAAGCAAAGTTAGGAACTTTTAAGCACATGAATTTCTCTCCAGAGACCCCGGAAGCTTGCTTTAATGAAATTTCGCAAGGTTAGGGTACTCTTAAAGAGGCAAAAGCTCTTTTTTGGTACCCCAGCCATTAGTTTGTTACAAAAGAAAGCTACAGGAAACCTGTGAATATCCTGGTATCCTCATATAAGAAGAAAAAGACCGTTGCAACGTATTTAGTCCAGTTCAGTCATTATTTTAGTTTTCCTTTCAATAATGTAACCGTAAAATAATAATAAACGTTTATCACTCAAGAAAATATTTCGTAACAAATAGATATATTAAAAATACACCCAACAATGACCTAAAGGATTTCTAAATCGCCATCCTGGACTGACCGAATACAGTGGCGTATAATTCTGTACTATAATCAAATATGTATGCAATTTATTTTCCTTGAATATTTTTACCCAAGTTTTCAAAAATATGTTGAAATGTTATTTAAATAAATTTAAAAAAATAACTAGTATAAAGAATACTAGAAAAATAATATAATTTATTATTAAATTACTTCATTCCTGCAAAATGCTTCTCTAATAATCACCCAATGAGGAAAAAGTCAGATAAGCTGTTTTTTAGAGAAATACATGCAACAGATTTCGGAATTCCTTTTGAAGTCTTGAAAATATGTGCAAATAACCCCTTTTTCACAGTATTCGTTAGACATCGGATTACTGAACAACAAATGTAAGTGATTGCGCCAGTCTCGTGAATAGATTTTCTTCAGATTTTGCTTACAAATACTATGTTGCATAAAGAAGGTTTTAGTAAATTTTTCAGCAATAAATTAAATAGTTAATTTTTATTGTTTGAAAACTTTGTTTCCATTTCACAAAACTAATGAACCTGGTTACCTCTCGTAAACAACTGGTATTCAAGAGGAGATACCAGGAGGCCCTACCATCATCTGAAGTCCTTTCTTTCTGATTGAGCACGATTTCGGTGTAACGAAATATCTCAGTTGGGAGAGGGTTAGTGTGAAGATCTAAATATCCGGATTTCTTCAAATTATTTTTTAAAATAATTTCTGATTGGAGAAACTGTTATTCTAAATTGCTGATATACCCAGCTTTGTTTGGGATGAAATTGTCTTTATGTTTATTATTTATAAGAAATTAACTATTGAATTAATTGTCACGAAATCTTTGTTATATTTCAGTATTTGTGAGCAAAATTCAAAGTACTTATAAAGTAACAAATATTCTTTGCAAAGGTTTAAATTGCCATTTTCAAACCAGGTGTTGATGGTTGCAGGATTAAATTGTAACTTAACTAGCAACTTCACATGTCTTTTTTTTTAATTTCAAAGTGGTTCAGTTCAATACTATTAGTATTTAGAAAGATGATGAGGGTTCTTGCACAAATTGATATTTTTTAAGCTTGAATCTTCAAATAGTAATCGTCGAACTGTACTTTAAATTACTTATACATGAGGTATATATATAAGTATGCATGAGTATTCAGGATATTCAACTTTCATAAAATTCGATATTAATGTTTGAAGATTCAAGTTAAAAAAAATATCAGTTTCTCTATGTACCCTCATCATTTAGCTTCTCTTAGAGAGTACCGAAATTCCCCACGTTGCCATGCCAATATCTTTATGAATACTAATGGTATTTAACTGGAAATTTTTAAAAAGTTGCCTATATCTCAGGCTCTAAAGATATGAAAGAAAAATTACGCAACATTTCGCACATGCGCAGTAAGAAATTATTTACTTCAAATGCTTATATTTCCTGTAATATTAAATTTTTTAATTCAAATTTTAATACAATGCTTCTTTCACATATTGTCAAGTATTCTGAAAGTTTCTTGCAATTTGGTTGAAAATTCAGCATGTTATAACAAAAAACAAGTGGAAAATTGGGGATATTTTAAGAAAGCCTTTATATCTTCCCGAATATGTGTGCTGTGTTTACGAAAATGCATGTAAATATTGTGCACATTAAACCATAACCATTGATAAAAGTTACATCTCGTTATCAACTTTCTGTGTATCAGGATGAGTCAAACTCCATTTTCGCCTTCATCCCTTTCTGGTGGCCCTCCTAATTGCCCTGTAACCGAATCTACACTGTAAAATGTGAGTTAGGACGATAGTATGTCCCACGATTCTCCGCAACTGATTGAAAACCATAGTAATCATATTAACTCCAATTTTTTCGCATCTTAAGAATTGTGCTTAACTTTTGGAAGTGAGTGTATTTTAATCAAATTTTTGTAGTAAATTTCGAGGAAAAAATTTTCTATTTGAGGATATAATAACATATTTTCTTACTTAATTTAAAATTTCGTAAGGGCCTTTTGTATTTTGATAAAATATTTAAAGGATTACTTCTAAATACTTGTTTTCGAACTGTAACCACATAGCGCTTTCTCTTCGAAATGATTTCGTACACCGCATTTACATCGTTACAACATAATTTACCGACTTTATAATATTACTTGCGTTTTATTATTTAATGTAATTGAAGTTATGATACCGGTCCAATGGAAGCGCCTGCCCAAATTCGGCAACTTTCCCCTAAATAAAAAAGAAAATTCATAAATAGTTTTTAAGCAACAGAAATTCAAAATACGAATGGAAGTTTATCTAACTTTGCTTACAAATTCTATAAAAAATAGTGAAGGTTTGGTTAATATTAATTAAGTAGTTAATTTCTTATTAATCTAAAAGTATGTTTACCCATATATAAAGAACTGTTTTATCTTTAATGTCGCCATTCCTGTTGAATGAAAATTTTACAGATATTTTAAACCATTTTATTTATTTGCCTCGGAGTATTCAATTATTATATTTAGTTGAATATTTTAACATTATTTAAAAATATTAATAACTTTCGGTGATTTTTAAAAATCATTTAGTTTAAATGATATTCTCATTTTTATATAAAAATCGTTTAGCGATAAGAGAATTTTGTATATTAATGTAAAACTTCTATCAGCATCTTCTTTTGTATAACGGCCACCCTTCTCAACGACTACTTTTGTATGGTCTGGAATTCTTGGCCAATAGACATAATATTAAAATAACCCCTATGAACAACCACTTGAACGGATGACCGGGTCACCCGTTCAATTAAATCCAATCCTTTCGTCACCCTGGACTTGAGCTTTTTGTAAATGAATGTCGAGGAAAGAAGAGGGGAAATGTAAATTAACTCAAAAACAAAACCGAAAATCATATCGATATTAATTAACCCTTCCCCATTGTGGAGAAAACAGTTCAAGGGGCCATGATTACGAAACACAGAGCAAGAAAACATTTTCATCAGTCATAGCTTTCTGAACTCTGAACGGTGTCCGGTGACCAGGCGAAATCTGCAGCGATTCGTTTTTTATGGGGAAACAGGTGTAACTTCACTGAAATTTTCAGCAGTTTTACGACGTACATGATAAAAATACAGTATCACATCAAGTTATTGTAAGGTGCTGCAACATGTTCGGACGTACCAATATTGCTGTCGCTTACCGCGAGGGAAGACCATAGACTTCGACAAATGCTGAGATCGTTATTTGCGTGAATCAACGCATTCTTACAACCAGAAGACAAAATCGCAAATGAACTAGATATTCCACATGGTAGTATGGCTAGGGTTCTTGCTAAACATCTTGAATTCCGTAACGTTTGCGCTCTTAGTGGATCTCATTTATTGACGGAATACCACTAAGGTTTTCAGGTTACTAGGTGTCTGATGGCAATTTTTCGAACAAAACATAGAAAAACTAGTGTATGCCTCGAAGAATGTTTACATAAACGAGATGATTACGTCAGAATGTAGCTTTTATATGGACCTTTAGTGCAATTATATCATAATGGTAAAATTTGGACACTGTTTTGTTTTGTTAAGCATTGCAACTACCGTTTTGACTGCCCTAGTAATTAAAGGTAACTTGATCTGATGCATTGTACAAATACTGTCATTCAATATTTTACTCTGTGTATACATTTTTCACTTGAAAAAAACAAAACAAAATCGAGTTATTGGGTTGAAAAATACTTACTTCTTTGGCTTCTGAATTTTATAATACACAAAAGAAATGAGATTGTGCTCAGATATATTTTTCAAGTTTCAATGAAGGCTGATGTTACACCTAAATCAATATTTGTAATTTGTTCTTTCAGGTATAAAGGTTTATCCAAACCTTTATACCAATATAAAACCACAATAGTGTTATGTTCGCTACTTTTTAAATGGAAAATAATTTAGTAAACAGTTTAAATAAATATAACTAACTATATCATAAATTCAAATTTAGAGCACATTCAATTAACACGAATTATACAAAGTCAGTTGATTCTAATTTAAATGGAAAAAAAATTAAATATTAGACAAAATCAAAAATTTTAAATTTAGAAACAAGAATCAAATCCCCCTCCCCCCAAAAAAAGAATAAAGCAAAATATTAGAAATTATTTGAAACAGCAAAAGATTTGTTATTATGAGTTTGAAAGACAATTCAAATAATTCTGTCCTTAAGCAGTTAAAGATAGCAATTCTACGATGAGCAGACGATTCAAAATTCTTTAAAGAAAAATTATTTAGTAAAGAATATAAATAAAAGTAAAGTTAGTAAGGGTTAGTTTCGTTTCTCATGTGAATATCGAAAAGGAGTTCCTCCCGCCCTGTCTTGGTTTACAGTGAAATCCGAATGTGAAGATAGTCATGACAACAATCTCGAACTGAAAGTGGAGTCCTAATAGCCACTACCGGTCATGGCGCCACTCCTCCCGCAGGAGGTACGTCTCGGCACCAGAGCAGAGGTAACTCAATCTCACACCAATATTAAATCCGCCAGGAAAGCGAGAAACTGTTTATTAGGCAGCTTCTCAGCCTCATATTTTAGGTGCCTTCTCGGTGGGAGTTCTCATGTGAGTATCGATGAGCATTATCGACTAATAACTCATATTGGAAAATAATATTACAAAAAATAATGGAATGGTCTTAAAATTTTCTTCCACCAAACATGAAATGAAGACATCTTTTTAGATGCGTAGTTACTACGTAGTGATTCTATTACGGAAAACAAACAACTTACCATCAAATTAAATAATTACATCCCTTCACGAATAAATAAGAAGTATCCATTTAACAAATATGAAAGTGAATATTAATATAAGTTAAATTAAGAGTACTCTAGTAGATTTTTTTAATAGAAAACCCCCATGACAGCAATTTTTCTCCCTGTTTGTATCATTAGATTCTTTATCATATATTTCAATAATTTTATAATTCCTAATTTTTTAACGAATTTAACAATGTTACATTAAGCATCCTGTGTGAGAGAATGGAACGAAAATACTTTTTTAAATTTTTAATAGTGCGGAAAAGTTGCCTTTTGATGTAAATAAAACTAAATAAATTCTTTGGTGATCGGAACATTTCTTGAAGTGCCGCAAGATCAATGAAATTTCAATATGAAATATTTTGCTCTATTTCAAACGTTTTCTCTAATTTCTTATTTGCACTTTACAGACCAAATCAAACATTTTGTATTTTATATCAATGGAACAATTATTTCGTTGGGGATTAAAAACCTATGGTAAGGATATAAAATATTATTTATTAGCAAAAAATGTTCTAGAAATCGCTTATGGAAAAAATATACTACTCTGGAATTATTACTCTGTTAAACTTTCGATAGATGAAAAGCGCTAACAAGTAAGTACTTTATGTATCCTTCCTATTACTGTCAGTAGAGGATATTGGGAATTATAAGTGGGGGAGAATAATTTATAGACAACTAAAAGTATTGGCGAGTATAGAGGGTTGTCAATAAATTTAAACATTGAGCTACAAAACTTCTTCTTCTTGATTACGGGACACCTCGCCCCTGGTCCCGGAGACGAGTCCATTGTCAGGATAGTGCTGAGGGCCCGTGAGATGTTCTCGTACTATATTTTCTTTATATATATATACATATATACACTTTCTCGTGCATCGATGCTTCTATCCGGAGGGTCACCAAAACGTGCAAGACACTTTAGATGGCGTGGTTTCCGCAGACATGGTCGGCTCTAAATTCTAACAGAAATTGACAAGCAGAAAAAAGAGAAAAAAAAACAGGACTAAACCTGTGGAACGAGGTTATTAACCTCCTGATAAATAGAATGAAGGAGACCTAAATTTTCCTCTCTGTTTAAAATTGTGGACAGATTATCTTTATCATAAATTAGTTTTTTTGCATACTTTTCCGTGAATGGGCAATTCACTACGTAGTATAAAGTAACTCCCACAGCGCCACAAGGGCATTTGATGTTCAAGCTCTTCCCAATCCGTACAAAGTACGCTGGAAATCTACTGTGTCCACTCAAAAATTGTACAATAAAATGACTAAATTTTTTCGTATGAATTGAAACCGCCGGTATTAGTTTTTCTGTATGTCTGCCGTTTTTTGTTGTGGACGAAGCCCAACGCTCTTGCCAAATCTGTATTTGCACATTGGAAACTGCATTTTTTAATTGTTTAAAGGATTTCTTTGGAATTTTTTCAATGTTAGGTCTCGTTGTAGCTTTTTTAGCATAACTATCAGCTGTTTCATTCCCCTGAATTCCAGTGTGAGCTGGAATGCAGTGGAGTGTAAGGGATTTTTCTTTGCTCATTTCTAAGATGTCGTTTTTAATTGCAAGAATTTCTTGTTTACTTGTTTTAAATGTGTTGGGTGTATCAAGCACCGAAAGAGAATCTGTGTATAAGTTGATTTTTCTCCATGGTCCAATGGTGGAAATGAATTCTAGGGCCATATGTATTCCTGTGACCTCCGCCTGGTACACTGTAGCAAAATCTGACAACCTAATTGTTCTATTGAAAATATCTGCGTTATAATAGAATACAATTACAGCTGCACCAACCTGATCGTTAATCTTTGATCCGTCTGTATAGATCTCAATCTCTTCCCCGGAAGGTTTGTGTTTATAGTAAGTAATTGAAATATTATCCGCTGGATGGATATTATGTGGATCTAGTCTGGTTTCGTAATCTTCCCATTTAAAAATTTTTGATCCAAACTTTATGTTGTTATTTATTGTCATGAGTAAGAATTTACCAAAAACTCCCTTTGCCTTAATGTCTAGAGGTACAATTCCCGCGATAACTTGTAAAGCTTCCGTAGAAATTGTACGGTATGCTTTGGTTATTTTTATAAGTGGTCTACGCTGTAGACTATTTAAGGAATCCCTGATCTTTTTTAGTTTTAATCTATTGCCCCATGCTCCTACTCCAAAGAGAAGGTAAGGCTCTATAGCTCCATAATATATTTTTCTGAAAAGACCCGAACGCTTAGAATAGAATTCATTAGCTACTGTTGATAGTTTGTAGGTTAATGAATCCGTTTTGTCTCTGAGTGCTTTAAAATGTTTGGTGAAAGCGAGACAGCAGTCCCAAGTCACACCGAGGTATTTTATGTTATTTACAACTTGCATTGTATGATTATTAATTGAAATAATGGGAGGATTTCTGAGATTAAGTCTTCCCCCAAAATTAATAGGCATTTGAAATGTTTTTTGTATATTAAAAGAAAGCTTATGCTCTGCACCCCAGGCAAGTAATTTTTCGAGAATTGCGTTTCCCTTTCTTTCGATTTCCTCTTTGTCCTTGCCTCTAATTACTACAACTATGTCGTCGGCATAGGCTTGGATGTGACTTCCCTGTGGTAGGGGTAAATCAAGGGCAGTGTCCATAACAAGGTTCCAAAAGAGAGGCCCGCTACACGAACCTTGCGGGACCCCTCTCTGGTTATCAAAATTCCATACTTCCTCATCCTGAAAGTAATGTATTGATCTATTTGTGAAATAGTTTCTCACCAAATTAAAAATATTCTGAGGGCAATTTGCCTGTGTAAGTTGAAATAAGATGCTTGTGCGCCAGTCTGTGTCAAACGCACCTTGTACGTCTAAAGATAAAAGTGTAACTGGTACACGCTCTTGTAATGCTATATTTATGGCCTGCCATAAGCGGAAGTTTGCAGTCTCGCAAGATTTGCCATTTCGAAAACCATGCTGTTGTTTATGTAATTTGTTATTTTTATGGAGCAAGTGGGTTATCCTAAAGACTAAAAGCTTGTCTAAAATTTTTCCCAGTACCGATAATAAACAAATTGGGCGAAACGCATTAGGTAAAGATGGGTCTTTGCCAGGTTTGTTAAAAATTATAAGTTTTCCTTTCTTCCAAGTTTCTGGAAAAATTCCCAATTCCAGACATTTATTGTATGTGTAATGCAGTATGTCTGGATTCATGTCATGTTCATTCCTTGATGATTTCTATAGAGATGCCATCAATCCCATGCGCCTTCTTCTTTTTCATCGTTGAAATAGCTTAAGTAATTTCTTTCTTCGTAAACTGTTTATCCATGATCATACTAGAGTATGTATTTACTGTTTCACGTTTTTTCCGTTGTACATGAGTCACATGCGTTGAATCTTCGGTGGGAAACAATGCCTGAACTATTGTTTGAATAGTTTCTTTTATAGTATTTGTGAATTGTCCACTGCTGGTTTTCACCGATTGAAGAACTGTTTGTTTTCTTATTTTGCCGGCGGCAATTTTGTACGGAAGATCGAATGCGTTATTTGCAACTAGTTGTTGGCAGAACAACTCAAAAGATGCTCGACACTTTTGTTTTATTAACCATTTGTAATGAGCTTCCTGTTTCTTGTAAACGATTCGTCACATTGATCGTTCCTCTTCTCTTCGACATCTTTGATATCTGGACCTCAGTGCCCGTGTTTTCTTTCTGTTTATCTCAAGATCGGAGTCCCACCAGGGAACTCTAAGATGTTTAATAACTTTCCTTGGGAAACTTTGACTAATTTGGTTGATGGTAATTGTTAACTCTTCTATACATTTCTCCAATTTTTGTTTGCTATCTATAGTTTGTATTTCTTCTTGTAATTCAAGAAATTTTTGATGCACTGCTTTACAAATTTTTAAAATTTGCCTATGATTAAAAAATATTCTAAGAGGATCCCGTGTTGCATTAAAAGATTCGACATTAAAAACCAGATAATTATGATCACTAAAATTATTTTTTATAACTTGCCAGTTCATTTTCTTGTTAGCCAGGTTCGCTGAGGACATAGTAATGTCGATCCAACTTTTGCCATTTACCGTTTCGAATGTTGGTTCTGAATCTTTGTCATTCCAAATAATAAGATCATACTTGAATAAAAGATACCAGAGGAGCAGCCTGATCAGAAATGCGATGATTATGGATTTCAGGACCCCACATATAATTCGTGCCTCATATTGAAATCTCCCCCAATTAAAATGTGGCTAAAATTAATGTTTCTAAAAATATCTTCAAGTTTTAGAATTTCGCTATTTTTATTACTGGAATGTGGAATATATACAGAAACCACTGTTATAGTCTGAGTACCGTCTGAAATATCTGCAATCACAGTGTTTTGACTGACATAACGGGTAAGGATTGAAAGATTTTTATTTCGAATAATTATAATTGCCTTGCCATGGAGTGCAGCGACTATTCTCCAATTCAAAGGAAACCCTATGACCTTCCCTTTTTTGAGGTACGGTTCCTGTAAAAGGAACACATCTGGGATTTTATTCGAAAAACAAAGGTTTGGCAACTCTTGGGTAGCCATACGTGAACGACCCAAGTTTGCCTGCAAAAAACACAAGGAAAAAACAACCGGGGGCACACTACCCATAAATGTTGTGTTTTGCAATAAATTCTATCTCACGGAGATACATGGGGCATAAGTTTGAATTTGACATATGATACAGCTCTGACTTTAAGATTAGTACTCTTGTTGTACAGAACACAATTTCTGCAAATAGGATGCGGTTTTGTGCATCCTTTCGGATCATGGTTTGCAGTACACTTAGTACAAGTCGGTTTGGTTTCTCTACAATTCCTTTTTAAGTGACCAAATCGGTAACAGCCAACGCACCTCAGTGGTTCATGAAATTCTTTGAAACGATAAGAGTTAAAAGCGCAACGCAATCGTTTCTTATCTTTTATTTCCTGATAATTTTTTGGTTGTATTGCAAGAATCCAATTGTGTAAACTGCCTCTCCTTTTTTTCTTGAAAACAACCTTTATTTCTTGGTCTGTTAGTTCATTACTCTCTTTTAATTGCAAGATAAAGTTATTCTCGTGAGCTGCTTGATCTCCGTCTTGTGGAGTTATGTCAAATATTATAATGTGTGGTACTCTGGGCTTTGGTATATACACTTGACATTTGTCCCGAAGTGTCAGATCGTTCATAAACGTTGTTTTTAATTTTTCAAGTATTTCAGGGTTTTGGTCTTTACAACAATACCATTTCCCTGTATTGGGCTACATGATAGAACTTCTACTTGTATATCTTTTAGTTTGATTTTTCCCTCAAGTGCTGTCTTCATCATAGCTGAAGTTTTTATTTCCTCACTTGCCGGTTTTATGATTAAAGTAGGCAGAGTGGATTTAGACCTGGCATTATTGACAATTTTTGATTGTGCCAAATTAGTAGTTGTGCTTTCACTAGCGAGCTTGGAGGGTCCTGGCGGTGGCACTTTTTCTCTAATGGCTACTTTAAAGGAGATATTTCTCACTGGTTTGTGTGTGTACATTCTTCTCTAACATTTTAGCATATGTTGTCTTAATTTCAATCTGTTTATTGACTTCCATGTTTCGGGGAATTTTACTCAATTCCGTTGCTTGCTTCACGTCTTTATTTACTCGTCTGTTTTGCATGTCCTCTTATCTTATGTGTTCTCATAATAGCTTCAATTTCGTCTCTAAAGATGAGATCATCATAATCCCTTTCCGCGAGAGGCGTATAACTTTTACAGTCTGATAGGTGAGAGGGCTGTCCTCTAATGTTTGAAAAAGGCACTGGTTGCTCTAGAGCTTGTCGTTTACTATCTACACTTGTGTCGTTTTGTTTTACAAAAGTCCCTGTACTATCAATGTACGTAGCTGGGGAATGTTTGTGTTTTCGTTTAATTGGAGCCTTATTGACAGGAGGGTTTCCCTCTCTATAGAATTTTTCCAGATCAGCGGATTTTGAAATTTCTACCACTCCCTCTGAGTGCATTATGCTACCATTAAAGTTACTTTCTGTATCATCATCTAAAGAACATGGCCCTTCTCCTTTTTCACACATTATACCCAAGTTTTTAAAAACACTATTAATATCCTTTTGGGTATTTTCCACATAAACTTCGCATTGCGAATTTTGTACACTAGAAAATTCATTAGACATAATGTAATAAGTAGAAAAGAAAACAATTTAAAACAAAACCAATTGCAGCTATGTTTCTGGCAACAAAATTCAAAAATCCGGCAACTGTTTCTTGTTCCCGAGATTTATTTCTAAATATAGAACCTTCTCTAGCTAACTAATTAGTTATTAATCATATTAGATTCAACCTTGTTGCTAGCAGAGAGGGCCATACCATAATGCAATATCAATGAAACAATTTTAAATTTACAAATAGAAAAAAAAGATATAAGCTCAGAAAGAAACCGTTGGCAACGACGTGTACCACTAAATCAAAAAAAATCAATAATTATCGAATTGCGGACAATACTCCAAGAAATAAAGCGATCAATCAATCACTATTTGAACCTCGAATGAAACCAGTGAACGCGTTCAAACGTCCGACATACGCACGACACCAAAACAAGACAACATGGCGGAAGCTAAGTGGGTGTTGGACACTACTCAAGAGATAAACATAACATAGAAACACAATCAATCAAAGAATCCAAAAAATAACCCCGCCGCAATACACCGGAACACCCCCAAAGTAGAAAGAAACAAGAAATACCTGTAATATCCAAAATAAAGGGCGAAAAACGAACACAAATAGAAGAGCAATAAAAATCACAACCTCGTCCGCGGCAGCAAGAACGCGTTCCTGAGCTAAAAAACTCTCTAGCATACCAGAATTCGTTTACTTTTCTATAATTCCTAGTTTTAGGCAGATGAAATGTAATAGAAATGAATTTTTCTAGAGCAGCACACCAAATTGCAACCACTGTGTTTTTGATTGTACTTTCACTAAAAAATTTCATTTAGACCTACTGACTCAAAAAAACCCCGCATAGTTTAAAATTTTAGTTCATAATAAATTTGGACTTTCGAAACTGAAAGAGATTTTTAGGATTTCCAGTTGCATTTGCAGTGAGCGTTCAGACTCATAAAACGTTGTCAAAAATATGTATCGATGTTTCTTTAACATTTTTTTGTTTTTTTTAATTCTTAATTTCTTCTTTTAATATAAAATTCTAAATGTTTTCTATTGAATTGCCACACATGCTGTAATGTTTTTAATATCCTAACATTTTGTTTAAATTTTTATTTGATTTTTGCTTCCTGTTTTACTTCTTGATGTTGTTTCATGAACTTTTTTGCCACTTTCTTCGTCTTCTGTTTGGTTGTTCAGAACGTTTGATTTTGTTATTGCCTTTTTGCATGCACTGGAATTCAGTTTTGTAATTTAATCTCATGTAATTTTTCTGTTCTGATGTTGTTTTGCACTCTCCGCCGTCCGGGTCAGTGTCTTACACCCTCTGGGTAGGCTATGCCGGCCTGGACAAACAAATAAATAAAAACAAATATATTTTTCTTGTAATTTTTATAAATGAAATTTGATTTTGATTTCCTTCTACAGCTAATGAAACTAGCACAACAGTTACTTCTACATCATCTAGACTGATGACAACGATTCTCACGTCCACAGTCACCTGTAAATGTTTCTTTTTTCGATTAAAATTATTAGTTTTTCTATTAAAAATATTCTTCGAGGGCAGCAAACTTCTCTAACCAACTGAAAATATTTTTCACTTTGTTCCTAAAATTTAGGTTTTCTTTTATTAATTCTATATCGAATAATCTCTGTTATGTTCAGCTTCTAAGTAAGAGATTTTATGTGATTGTTGCACAAAAACTGTTACCGCCAAAAATAGAGGCGATAGTATCTTATGATGAGATCTTATGAATACGATGAAGCTGGGATCGTGAAGCACTTTTGCTGACTGAAATAAGAAAAGGGTTTGTACAGAACAAGCTGAAGAACCTGGAATTATAATCCACTTATGCTGACTAAAATAGGAAAGGGGATTGCGCACTAGGGCGGGCCAAAATAAAAAATAATAATTTCTGCATGTCGCTATATCCCGGAAAACTAGCGCATTGATGAGAAATAAAAAGAGGAAAAAATTAATAAAATTGCTAGATAACTTCCGCTTTCGCAGGGGGCTAGACACTCGCATAAAGTGGGGAAAACTACAATTTTTCCTCAACTTTTAAACATTAAAATTTCTCTCGATCTCTTTATTAGAGCATTAGCTGTTAAGCACTATTTTCCTAAAAGTAAAAAACTTTTTTTATCAGAAACTGTCAATGACTTCTGGTCACACATTCTCTACAAAAGATCATGTTATTAATTTCAATTTATCAAAAAACCCTATTAGGCAGCAAAAAAAATCAAATATTATTCTCAAAAAGAGGATAGATTCTTTGGAATTGCTGTAAAGTAAACAGAAAGAGATGAACCAGGAATCATTTTCATCAAAAATAAAAGCACCAAACTCGGAAATTATAAGCAATGAAAAGGCTTGTTGTGATGTGAAATGGTGAGGATACAAGAACCAACCATTAATAGGGAATTTTTAATCTTCTGTATAGATATAATTAATATATATCTTCTATTAGAAACCGTGTGGAACATCGGTGAATTTCGGAATATGCCCCAATCAGACTTAAAGCACTGACGACCTTCTCTGCATCGCATTTCTGGACTCTCCTTGTAAAAGACATATAGATAAAAGTGACTGTACACCATGCCAAGAAGAATCAAGGACCTAATAGCGACTAGATGTTGTCCGACTAGATATTTAAAAAAGAGGCTCTGGCACCTTAAGTATGTGTGTTAATCGTATCTAGAGACAGACAGGCCAGCATAATCACAAAAATGGTATTTTTGGAGTCATGAAGGTCTAAAATGTGGCTGTTCGTCCAAATCAATAAATCAAACTTCTTGACGATTATAATACTTTCTATTTCACTTACGAGTAATAAAAAATACACCTGATTTTATGAAGTTATATCTCCTAAAATAAATCCTTGATCATTTATTTTCCAGATTGTAATTGTGGTGAATACTCAAAGTCGTGCCGCTATAACTGGAAGGGTGACCAAATATGCAATTGCTTTCCTGGATATGCTGAAAAATATGGATCCTGCGAAGGTACTGAGGTTTTTTTATAAATAACGAACTTCTTATTCTAATTAGCAATTTTAAAAAATAATCCTTCTCAGTATTATAGGAAATTGGCATATTGGAAATTAGATGGAGTCGAAAAGTCGATGGAGTCGAATCCTTGTCGAAAATCAACTACCATTTAATGCCTCTCTGATTCATGACATCTAAATGTACCTAAATCGTATGAAATTTTCCACGCAAAATTGAACTGTTCAAATCCGTTAACAGGTTACTTAAAATAAAATAATTAATATTGAAACATTCTAGCTATTCAATGTATCTCCAAAACAACAGAAAAACATTATACATGAAATTGTGTAAATGTTTAGAGGGGGGATTTCTGATTCCAATACTCAACCCAACTATAATTTCGGTTCTATAATCAATAATAAAAAGA
>BGPR01031642.1:5021-15400 GCA_013235015.1 Araneus ventricosus | reverse complement strand
GTTATTTCAATGATGTTAAAAGAAGATCAAGGATTGCATTGAAATTGTCTTTCAATTGAATAGTTGGCATTCACAATGAGTAATTGTAAGCTTTCATCGTAAGATAACGCGAAATTATTTCAATGATGTTTTCAATTGTTTCAACTTTCAACTAACGGTGTTATAAAAATAATGGAATGAAATATGAAAAAAAAAAATGCATCCAACAGATTTTTAGCTAAAATGCATTTTTACTTAAAACTCTGTGTTGATTGGAGGATGCGGGGATATGACAGTAGGGGGTGCTCAAAAATAAAAAGAATGATGAAAGGATTAGGGAGAAAAATAGGTTGGGAACCGCTGCTCTTAATTGAATACCAAAACCTAGAAAATAATTAAAGTTAAAAAATTCGAATTCTTTATTGCAATAATAAAACTGTTTTTTATTTTATTTATTTTGTGCATGTTTGTTTAGCTGTCTTCCATTTGTGGCCTGATTTCTTAAAGCCAGGGTTGAGATGCATACAATACACTTCTACGGAACCTTACTTTTTTTCCGCCGATAACTCTTCGTGATTGTAACTTGCACCTCGAATGATGTCCCGTCTTCTGCTCTCTTCGTAAATCCCTCGAGTTTTCTCAACAGCTGAGGACCTCAAATTGTTCCTCACGCTATTGTTTTCGGTGCTATCCCTTGTCTTGGAGTAAACATTTTGCCCAAATGTTTCATTAACGTATTGCTATCGATCTGATTATCTTTCTTTCTGATATTATACAGGTGTCCGAGAACTTAATTAACTTAATTTCAGAAATTAATAAAAAAAACTCTAATAATGTTACAACTAAGGTTTTTTTTATAAATGACTAGCAGTACGCGCACGGCGATGCCCGTGGAATCAGGACTTCAACAAAATAAAAAAAAATCGCCCACAATGACACGAAAAAGTTTTCAAAACAAAAGATACACATTATAGATTTTCCCGCTTATTTTTTCCGCGATAATAACATGTAGAAAATCAGTACAGAGTACATTAATCCAAAACAATATAAAAAAATTGTTGCCCGTGGAATCAGGACTTCAACAAAATGAAAAAAAATTCTTAGAACATGACAAAAAGCTCCGAAGGTTATGACGTCACCTGACCCTTCATCCAATCAAATTGAAAGCTGCGTTCCGGAAGGCTATCGCTGAAGAAATTTCGCTCGACAAAAATAACTTTCATCTGCCCAGGAATAATTTAATTTAAAAAAAACGGGAAAAGATATTTTAACCGTTCTTCTTTTAAATCAGAGAGAACCGTTCTAGTTATAAGCTGAAAAAAATTGAAAATAATAGTGTTATTAGAAAGTCGGATGCAACAAATTTAAAAACAAAACTAAAATTTAGGTGGTGAAACTGACTATTTTTTAAAAAATTCTCAAAATTCAGTAAATTACGTTAGAAATTCAAAACTAACTTCATTAGAACGGAAATCGCGTGCTCTTTCCGATGGTCTATCTATTTTTGTCGTACAATTATTCTAAACCATTCTATTGACAAATTAGTGCGAAAAATCAACCAAAACAACAGAAAACATTAAATAAAAAAATTTCTAGATTAAAATTTAAAATTTCGGCTTCGAGGTGCATTCAGTCACCATTACGACTACCTGTGTACCAAATTTCATGGCTGTAAGTGCGATAGATTCGTCTGGACATCGCCGACAAACACACACACACGCACACAAACATTGCCTTTTATAAGTATAGATAGAGCAAGTAAAAAAGATTTTTTCAGATACATAACGTGGTGTTACGGCGCTCTAAATTTGCTACTTTGAGACCATTCTGTACGCAATGGCTACCGATCGGCAGAAGTCGATGAGTTTTTTCTGGTTTCCTTCTTGAGTTTTTCTTGAATATCTCGAAAAATATTCACTTTTCGCACTACATGTGAATTAACAACTTAAAGAGCTTAAAATTCCCTACATATACATGCTTTTGTTTTCCTTTTAGTTTTAATATTTTCGCACATAATGTCTCTCAAAATATGGTTATACGTATAATTTCTGAAACTACTATGAATAAAACATTCTTAAGAATTACAAAGATCCAATTATTCGTTTTAAAAGCTTATTTTAAAGATTTTAATGTTATTAGATCAAAATAGCTGCTCGCTTAGAGGGTTAAATTAAATTAACTATCTAGGATGAGTTTAATGTTTGGGCAGTACAGGTTAATCCACTGGGTGGTAGGGGGGAGAGAATGTGCCACTTCCTATTGGGGGGGAAGGGTGCTGTCATATGTACAAAGATGATTTAAGGTATCTGACTGGTTTAAAATCGTCGTTTTTGATGAAATTATCAAAAATTTTTTATTACTTAATTTTGTAGCCTATTTAACCAGCTTTCTAAAACTGTCTCACTTTTTACTCTACGTGAATTACAATTGGAGTTACAGCTGTTTTATTACCGAACTGTAAGCATTATTTTATGTTGCATGAAAACTTTAAATGTGTTTTCAGAGAAATGATATTTTTGAGGAAAACTGTCGACCGTAACATTGATTTCTCAAAAAGTTATTCAAGTATTGATAGGAAATTTTCTGAGATTGTTTTCTGTAATATGCTTGATGATGCTTGATGTTTTCCTCTAAAAACTAAGGTCAATTTTAAAAAGAAGTATTATTTTTTAAGTGCTTAAATATAAACGAAAAGCATTTTTTATGAAAAATTACCAGTTTAGTGACTATGTTCAGCTATATCTCAAAACTATTTTGAAGTACAAGAAATATTTTAGAGCATAACACAGATAACTGTCATAAAAATGTATTCCTACAAGGATTTATGTATATTTAGAATACGATTTTGTCCATGGCTGTTAGCGTAAGGTTAATATTTTAGTCATTTTTCTTCAAATTTCTCATTTTTTTAAAAAAAATATTATTTTGAAAGCCTAATTTTACAATATTTTCATAGTTTTAAAACATATGCAGTTGAAAAATAACATTAAAAAATATATATAAGTTATTTTTCCAAAAAATGTCTCCGAACACAGTCGGATACCTTAATCTCTTAGGATCGCGTTGATGAGAAACAAAAATTATAAAGAAAGAAAACAACAAGAATGTTAAATATCGTCAATATCGGAAATGAGAACCAAAAGGGATTTGGAGAAATAATAGATTGATTTTAACTACTTACATTGGTTTTTATTCCAGTGGCGTACCGACTGGTGTTGTTCAAAAGAGTTTGAGAACCCCGGGCGCCAAGGAGTCGAAACATTAAAGCGTTTATGTCACGTTTTAAAGCTAAAAATGATGATGAGGAATAAAAACAATGCCATGTCCCGTGCGCCATTTATGCTTGATAAGCCACTGACGACAGTTGGGAAATAAAGAATATCATAATATGCCTTTTACGCCACTTATCGCCACTACACCACTGGCCATGGTGACAAAACGTTAGTATGTCTATGTAACTTTTAAAGCAAAATACGGTTGGGGAAGGATACCATGCTCCGGGAGCCATTCATAAGCGAAACAATCTTATTATGACTCCCGCGCCACTTGCATTTGCTACGCCACTGTTTTATTCTAATTATTTTTCTACGAACAAGGTCATCTTATCCAATTGGCTAATTGGGCTGTAGACTAGGGGCGCCATTGTTCCAAAGGCGCCTAAAAATTTGCAATAATAATTTTATTTTAATTTTGATCCAAAATCTGTATTTAAAAATATTTTAATATGGTGAAAGTAAATATACGGTTAGGGTTTGTAACTAGACAGTTATCGATTTTGCAATGTTACATAAACATGTATATATCATTTCAAAAAATACTCATACAGAGACAATCAGTGTAAAGAATCCTAAATGATGAGTGTGATTGAAGTTACCGACAATACGAAAGCTTATTTGTAAAATCCCATTTTGAAGAGACGCTGATTTGCAAAATTGTAATGCGTTAATGAGAGAATAGGTTATCTTTTTATTTATTTAATTTAATTAATTAATTTATTTTTTGTTCGTCCATTATTGTATTAGGTAGGTATTTCATTGGGCGACAGGCTCTCAAATTCTGAGTTTCGGTTCTAACGGGGCGCCAAATTACCTAACCCAGGGCGCTCAAATTCGTTAAAACGGCCCTGTCTACGAATTTGCTTTTTCTTCTCTTTCATTGAAGAACGGGTGTTATTTTTCAAAAATAACCGAAACACCCACCTCTATTTTAGATAGGTCACTCGAGGTAATTAAGATCTGCACTGGATTCTCTCGACTAAATGTTTCTTTTTCTCCATTTGTCCCAGAACCTTCTTGCTAAGAAAGCGGCTCGTCTGCAGCTAAAATGTGGAACGGGGCTTGACCCTTAATGACCCTGCCGCGAAGTCATTGCTGGCAATTCCTTCCTGCTCGGGCAGCCTGCCAATTCGTTCGCCTTAAGCACGTCCAATTGCTTAGTCGACCCAATTCATTTTTGTTACATATACACGGCTGCCTTAATGTGTTTGGATGGTAATAATTTGACGCCAAGGATGAATTAGCGAGAATGTTTTTTGCAGCGGCAGTAACGAGGCGCGGCGTTTGTCCGCGGAAAAAAGGCGCTCTTCAAGAAACGGCTTCCTGCGCTGCTGTCTTTTTAAAGTGCCACAAATTGCATTCGCCAAAAAGAATGAAGAATTGCTGTTGTTTTGCGGATGACAGAAGGGCGCGGGCGAAGATTGTTCCCTGGACTCTTAAGAGCACTTCAAAGTGGTTCGAAATAAGGAGCAAGGTGAAAGTAGTTTTGTTATGTTGGTCCACTCCCCTTCCCCCCTTCGAAAAAGAAAGGAAGTCCAGAGTATATTTTAATTTGTTTTCGCTTAAAACATAATCTACTGTTTACTTTAAGTATCAGACTTTAATTTGTTTTATTTGTGATTCATTTAAGATTTGTTTTTCAATTCCTACTATTAGTTCACACTCTCCCTATATTTATATATCTTGTTCAAATTTTCAATCGTTAATAAAATACTTTTTATTCGTCCACTCACGTTCAAATACATTTTTTTAAACTTGTAGTGGATGACACTTGATGTTAATACAGTTTTCTCAAATATTAATTCATTAATTAAATTGAATTGATTAATTTTATTTATTAGAGCCTTTTGTCGCCAAAGTCGCCAACTTTGCCGCCAAGTTTAGCATCTCAGGGAAGCGACTTTATAGCTTCGTAACAATATTTAACATGATAACGTTTTTAAGCTGACATACCATCTATAAATTATTTTTGCGCTTAATTTATATTCTGAAAAATATCTCTTGTTGGCAATTGCATCCAAAAATGTTTAGTTCCCCGTTTGAATGGATAAACTTAGATCAATTTTTTTTTTCAATTCAATTCTTACTATTAGTTCAATCAAGTAGGAATTGACTTTAAATTTTTTTTATATTACTTGTTTAAGATTAACTGGGATCCCTCAATTGGATAATTTTTCTATCCTTTCTAATTAGATGTCACTTTAGGTTTTGGGAATGTTGTTTCGATTCAACTAAGAGCTTATGGAATACTTTAGAACAGGAGTGGCGCCAGTGGGGTGTCCGGGGGGGCCAGGCCCCCTGTGAGGGCAAATTTTTATGCTCCGCTCACGCAGCGGCTATTCAACTAGGAGATAAATAAAGACCTGGTGAAAATTTGAGAAGCTCATCAAATACGCCGCTACAATTGTACCATTTAAATTTTATTATAAGTACTGTCGAAGTGAGTATATCCTTTCGGGGAAACCCTGCTCCCCCATCAAGCAGACTGTGCACCCTGTCGTGCAGACTCTAACTCCACTCCTGCTTGAGAATTCTATGGAAAACTCGTCATTTGAACTAAACATGTAAAACCAAAAAATACGGCTCAAACGCTTAAATTAATTTGGGCATTAACCGGTTAAACTTGGAGCTCAAGTGACAGCAATTGGTCCGATGGGCTAAAGGGCATCCATGGCGTTTCTTCCTCCATCGTGTCCCCTCCGCCAGTGGCGGACTGGCCAGTTTGATAGCTTGCCCGATGGTAAGTGGCCCCCCTTACACACTAATATGGGTCCCCAGGATATTAAATGAAATTTAAAAGATTTTTGTCTTTAAGGAGTTTGAAATCATTTTTGAGTAAAGAATAACGTAATGATAAAAGTGAAATTTCGAAGCTAAAGATCATGACCATATTAAGAAATTCATTTTCTGAGGAGAACTTAAAAACCTATGTATTCAAATGATTGGCACGGCACTTCACTATGCCACGGAGTGTATTTACACAGTGTCTTGGCATATGAGGAAGCCAGCGCCAAACTTCGAACAAGAATGGCTGAAAAGGGTCGCCAATAACCTCGTCTCCAGGCATAAAATTCGTGGGATTATCAAATTCATGAGCGAAAACAGAGATCTTTTCCGGCCTCCCTAGCCTTCAACTTCCTAGCGAGCTGAACTAAGTAGCTCAATTACCGGACATTCCCCCTTCAAATAAAAGAAAGGTATTTCAACATCTAAAGAAAAGAAGACTATTACGAACTAATAGTGTAAAAGTGAAAATGCCTGTGCTGTACATAGTGTACATATTTCTTTCTTTTGTTTATTTTGTTTTTCTTAAATAAAATTCCCGTGTCTTGCCCATCAAACCGTTCAGTGACCGGTCTGGTCACGGGTACGGGGGGTAAGAGACGGCGTTCTGTTCTGTATTCAAATGAAATTGTTATATTATTTCGATGTACAATAATTATTGATAGATTTGCGCAGTCATCTAGTGAACTCAAAAGTTTGCTGGCTTACCTTTAATGAAGTAGACCACGTCTAATAAACACATTTCCGTACTTTTGAGTTGTTAAATTTTCACAGTAAGAAATATTTTTAAAAAATTAAATGTTAAATAATTTGCACTTTAAAAATGTTCTCAAAATTGATCTGTCAAAATGTTTCTCATATTGATATTGGACAGGATTCAGGCCACAAAGGGTATGCTTTTGATTTATAATCTTACCCTTGACAGAAAATCTTGTCTAATTTGGAATCTTTATGGCGAGTGGTCTTCGATAAAGTTCGCCATTCGATTCCTCATTCATTTCTTCCTTTTTGAACATATTTTACTTTCTAAATTAATTTTTATGCGCTTTAAATATTATCGTTTCAAACTTCTGTTGATGCAATCACTTAAGGCTGTTGCGTTTGTACGCTTAAAGATGTATTGTCTTCGTTTATGTCTAAATCTGCTGTTTATTATCTATACTTTTCTTTCTTTTTATTTAATTTTTGTTTAGTGTATCTATTATTTCTCAAAATTACAATATAGTTCCAAAATTACACTACAACCGCCAAAATTGATTAATATTCAATAAATAAAGCTGTAATTAGTAATAAATATAACAGACTTTTAGACTAGAAAAAGATTATATTAAATTACAATTATAATTAATCATTATATAATAATATAATGAGTAATTTATTATATTATTATTTATTATTAATTTCATTATTATATTTGTAAGAAATATAATTTAAAAAAATAATGTAAGATGGCATTGTAGATATGATAGGGCCCCTGACTCATGGCAATCGCTATTTTCAGACCCAGTCCGTCACTACCCTCCGCGCAATCTAATGAGCAGACAGAAAGGAAAGCATCGGCTCATCTGCACTCCATCGTTATCGATGAGCGGATGAGCCAAGCACCTGTGAAGCGATTCAATTAAAACCCTCGCCGTCCGCGTTATCAGTTAAACGCCGCCATCAATTGGGCCTCTCATAAATCGGATGAGGGATGCCGGCAGCGGGCGATACTGTCGCCAAATTTTTGTTTCTCCTCGCCGCTCCGCTCTGAGGTAAACTATATTTTTACGATGCGGAGACATAAAAGTTGAATTTTTATTGTCGAAAATTTGGCGGGATCCGCCAGGTAATTGAAAACGGGGGACGTTAAAGATAGTTGGGCGAGAAGTTGTTTTGGGACACAAATTTCGCGCTGCTGGCCATAAAACTCTTGATTGACCTAATCCCGAGGGTAACTGCGGGGAACTTTATGGTCCGGTAATAGGGCGGGAGAGGGGGTCGACGCTGCGGGAATTTCATAAGACGCGGAACTGTCCGCTGGTTTTTGTTTAGTTAGTCACTTTAAATAAGGTCGGAAAATTATGAGGATTTAATGTTCAAACACGCCGAAGCACAATGTGTTTCTTCTTTTTATGCTCGGGAGTTGCGACTAAACACTCTTCGTTTCTGATAACTATGCCAAAAGTTCTTACTCTCGTTGGAAGCTCGGACTATTGGACAGTGGCGTAGCGAAGTAAGTGGCATGAGGGTCATAGTATAATTTTTTCGCCCCCAGCAGTCGTTACCAGGGGCTTAGCAAGTGTAAGTTGCGCCCGGGACATGATAGCAGTTTTTGATTTTAAAAAGTGAAATACTCGTCCTAATGTCTTGTTAACTGCATCCTTCCACTTGACTAAACCGGCACAGCAATATGAGCTAATTTGGTTCCGCAACGTCGCTTCCAACAAAGGCTTCTGACTTAAAATCCAACGATTGCTTCACCATCTTAATGATTTTCAAGAGCTTTTTCGAATAAATCCATGATCATCTCTCACTTCAAGCCTTCCATTACCTGCAGGCCGACTTGGGGAATTTTTTGCGCCCTCTTCGCCGAAGTGACAGCGCACCTGAACTATTCTCCGCTTCCACACAGAACTTCCACTTCATAGAGAAAAGAACCATCAACAGAACAGACACACATGTGCTTCAACACTCGCATTTTAGTTTGTTTCTGTGGACTTCCTTTAAATGATTAGTTTTTTCTCTCTTGTTTGTTGATATTGTACACTTTATACTCATTTTCCTTTCCTTTTTACAGTTTATGTTTGTATATGATTTTATACGATACTCCTCTATGTTTTTTGTATATTAACCCAGAATTTTAGGTTTGTATTTTTGTAACCTTTCCCATCTCTCTGCCTCCGCCATTATTTGCTAGTCAGTTAAGGAGCGTCTTCCGATGTCTCTTCCACTTCGTGTCCGCCACACTGTTTAAATAACCAGTAGGGGCATGAAGTGGTGTTCTGTTCTGTTCTATTTTTCTTTACATATCCTTTGTGCAGAGTTCAGGAAGCTCTGATATTCGAGTGAAGAGCGCCGATTTTCGTTTGAAGTATGGTAGCTTCTTGATTACTTCATGGTGTCGGAACAATTGGCTTGATAACGTCAGAATATGACTTTTGTTATCGTTCCTCACATTAATCGGGAACAGGAAAGCAGCGTGTCCAACACCCCAGAACGTACCTCTCCATCAGAAATGCAGCGGACCTATGGTAATCTGCTTCAAGGTCATAGTCTTTCACAAGTTATTTGCGACTAATATGCCCAATTGTTCAGTCATTTATAGGTGTTTGGGGTACTGAGCACCGCAATAAGCGATTAGAATTCAGCTGTCACGTAGGTAGAATAAATAGGACGTATAAATCATAAGTAGACGTATAAATCATCGTGTTATACAAAACATACGATATTTGAATAACTGTCATTTAATACATCCACTTGACGCAGAGTACATCTGATACTCACGAAGTCATCCTTTGTATTTACCGAATAAGGTCAAATGAAACCCACAGTGCTGTAAACAAAAAGCTGTATAATAAGGAAAATTGTTTCAGAATGCAACTGATTTTCAAGAAAGGAAAAAAAATGACTTTCCTTCATCATTTTCTTGCATTTCTGATTTCTATTATGTTATTTTCAAAATGATGTCTCCAGCTGTTACAGAAAAAAAAATTAATCGAAATTTTACGACGCTTAGCTTTTAAGTTTTCTTCTTTTCCTTTACAGGCAATATTTTTCTTTTTTGTTGTGTTTTGTTTTCTTCACTAAGTTTTTATTTTCAGTTTCTAACAATATTATACTGATGAAACATATTTTTCCATATTGTTTGAATGTAATAAATGAAGATATATTTGTTATTTTTAAATTTGTAATAGTCGTATCTATTAAACCCATTTTTTGTTCTATAATCTATTTTAAAGGAAGATTTCAGGGTTTTAATATAGAGTTCGATGCAGCGCTTAAAAGTTTTTGATAAAATGAATTATTTCTCATTAAATCACAAATAAACATTATAAAAGGTTTTTTATTTGTATAATTTTTATTATTTTTGTATTTTTATTTAATTTTTTTTCCATTTGGGATCAATTTTGTACAATAAAAATATTTCACAACCTTTATTTTCATATTAAATTCCTTTTTAACGATCGATGGTTCAGAGTTAAAATGGACCAAGTCAATGAGATTCAATTCTGAAAGCACAGATCTCATAGTTGATCAGCTGCTTCTCTATCTCTGCTACTAATAAAGGAAAATGTGGGTGTCTGCATTTGTATCCGTGCGTGCGTGTGCGTGCATTTTTATGCGTGCGTGTGTGTGTGT
>BGPR01031641.1:0-17933 GCA_013235015.1 Araneus ventricosus | reverse complement strand
TCACTCATAAAAGTAAATATTAGAAAGTAAAAATTATTTTCGACTACAAGTTAATGAGTAACATATTTTTGTGTAAGTATTCATGACAGTCGACAAGATAGCACTTTCGATTTTTTCCTAATGCAAAATGCGTATTGAATTCCAAAATAAAAGCAACATATTAGTACTTGATATTTATTGAGACCATTGAACTAAGGACCACTTTTTCCTGAAATCAGAGTTCGAAATCTGGTTCGACAGAAGATTCGCAATATAATCGAGCTCAAGGCAAAATCCAGTGTACTGTACATATCCGATTTTTTTTTTGGTGGGCAAGCCATTATCAGCAAAATATCGGAGGAAAGATTAGCAGCGTAAAGTACCGTGATAGCATTTCGGTAGTGCACACATACCTCCGAATTCCCTCTGACTTGTGGTAAAAATGTTGAGCAAAAGTGTTTCTAGTTACAATTCCGATACCTCAGATCATGGGAGTTATGTGTACAGTGTTCAGCTGCTATCAATGTACTTCAAGCCGCCAATCGTTTCTTCTGCAGTTTGCTGATAATGACTTATCCGACAGAAATCAGTACTTCTGCAGGGGTCAAATGTCCTCTCGTTCGTGTGGTTTGGATGTGTGGAGAATGAGGTGTTGGTTCAAGTGTAATCTTCATCGTCTTACCACAATTCAAATTACATCGTACTTTTGTAGCTTCAAATATATATTAGTAGCTTCATATTAAAATAAGTTACTCCATTGAACTTATACATCCTAAAACTTTTCAACTTCAAAGTTTTTCATGGTCGTTATCAAGAAAGTATTCATAAAAATATTAATATTTTATAATATTTTCATTGAAAATGAATAATTGCTACAGGTTCTTTATTTAAGTTTGCGTTATTTCAAACAATTTTGTCATTTTTCTTAGGTGCTTAATATTGTTTTCATGACAATACTATGGAATCTGACGGTTTTCCATAACATTTTTAGTACTAATCTATAAAATACTTTATTTTGGAACTCACAACGTTCCTAGAACCCAAATGAGGTTTAAAAATTTTTTAAATGATAATGTTATCTGCAAATTTCGTGAGTGACGCAAAAAGCGTTTAAAACGCCATACAGAGCAGGCCGTTGTACCTAAAGCTACCAAATTTGGAACGTCGTTACTTCTTGAGTCGAAGATGTATGCTAAGAAAGGGTTTTTCAAAATTGTAATCAAATTTCAATTAAAAATTAATTGAGATTCTAACGTTTTTCCTCTATAACAGTGGTGCGCAAACAGTGGGTCGCGACAAGGGGTCGTGAGAAAATTTTTGTGGGTCGCTAAATTCAAAGAAATTTATTTGACAATAAAAAAATACAAGGCTTTTCTTCAAAAATTGTGATTGCGATCCCCAGAGGGGTCACGACCATGGTTATCAGACCTCCAGAGGGGTCGCGACATAATTTTACACAAAGTGAAGGGTCGGAAATGAAAATAGTTTGCTCATCACTGCTCTATAACTTCGGAGCATATTATTGCACATATACTATTTTTTCAACAATTAAAAATTCAAAAATTTAGCTTTGCAGTGACACCAACTTCATTTCCGTGGAATTTCTTTTCTAATTTCAATAATTTTTTAAATACAGTAAATCACCGTTTTTACGTCTTTCAAGGGAAGAAAAGACGTAAATGAAAAGACGTATAATCGAAATTTTAATAAACAACTTTGATTATTACAAATTGAATGCTATTAATGCAAATTAATTTAAAAGTATTAATTTTAAAGTTTATTTAACATAGTGCTAATATAATACAACTTAGTATGGAAATCAACAATTAAATTTTAAGGGGACATACGACTCTTAAACCTCGAAAAAATGGGGGGAACTGTCAAATTCGATAAATTATATCTCTGAAACAATGCAATTCACAAACTCAAGTTTTTTTCTAGAAAATCATCCGATCTTTCTCGTATAGTACACACTTTTCAAACCTTTATATTGTTATGTATTTATTTGAGAGAGTAATAAATATGGGTATCATTTTTGGAGAAAAAATGAGATAGTCACCTTGCGCGCATGATTGCGGATAAAATATTGGTCTAAACATAATATTTTGGGTATCTAAGTAATCCAAACAGTCTGTTTAAGGAACTGAACCACAATTTTTTAACATTTAAATTTAATTTCTATTTTATATACCAATTTAAAATAAAATGTTAAAAATAGTTAATATTTCAACTTTTCTACCCCCCATAAAACTTCTTTGGAGAAAATACGTGCACAAATTGTGGTTCAATATGTAGAACAAAGCCCAATACATATTCAGTAAAACTTTTATGTAAAAATATTCAATAGTCCTTGAGATATTGTGTGCGCAATATCAAAAATCACATTTTGAGATACAGCGCTTTAAAGATATGACCATTTTCAATGTTTACGTTGAACAGCTGATACATTTTCCTTCATAACTTTCATAATTATGGGAATTTTTTTTAACAGGGAACTTTTTAAATTGTTCAGAAAAGACTGGGGAATAATTTATATTTTTTTTTACAAAGTCGAAAATTTTCGAGCTTAACAGTCGTATGTCCCCTTAAAATTATTTATCATAAACGTGAGAAAAACCATGCCTTTATTGTATATCTTGAGTGCTAATTACACATATTATCTTATACGATTTATGTGCATGAAAGTAGGCGTTTAATAGAAAAATCTTTAATCGTCATTTGACGTGCTAATTGTCTGTGAATATTAAGTGCAGCACTATTAACCAAATTAAGTTAATTGAATATTTTTCACTATTCTTTTGGCAAAAGAAATAAGTTCGAAGTTTTTCAATGGAGTCCATTGCGTCTTTAACGAAAGGTGGAATAACCTCTTCATCAGCACTTAAATTACTACCAGACAATTTATATTCTACTAATTTATCAAATGTGAATAATTTCGAAGTCATGATACCTTTATCACAGTTCACATACCAGAAAAGAGGAAATTTTCACATTTTAGAACGGAGGAAAACGACGTATAACCGAAGCTTTGCGTCGTATAAACGAAGTACTTTATCATTAAAATGTGTAAGAATGAATCGGGACTATAATGAAACGACGTATAAATGATAAACAGTTACAATTAATAAAATTAAACAGATTATTCAATTTTTTTAATTAATTGAAAATTAATTAAACCCTTTATATTATACAGAATGGCGCATATGCAGCATATTCTAATAAATACAAAAACAAACGATAGAAAATTACAAATGTTAAAACAATAAATGTTAAAAACCAATAGAAAATTAAAAATTTAAAAAAGCATTAAAAAAGAAAATAAGAAAAAACTAGAAAAATATGAAACAGAAGAAGTAATCAATGATAATAACAATACACCTTTTTGCGAGCCAAACGCAGCAGCATCCAGTGTTTGCATCATACATTTTTACTACAACTAACCAACCCATCACTAAAGAATTAACCAACAAAAATTCCCCAATAATAAAATAGCCAAAACACATAAAAGAAGGAAAAAAACTAGAAAAACAAAAGAAATAACAATCAAAATGGAAAACTTGGAGGAGAACCCCAATGGCGGACGTAATCATAGTACCACCCACCATAGGTTTGGTTTGGTGGAGTTTACTGGCGCAAAAACCATTTTTGATTATGCTGCGCCAAACATATGGTCTAGGATAAAATCTTAGTATAGGAGTTTACTTAAAAGGAGTGTCAATATTTGAAGTCTATAAAACCTTGCAACAAGGTAAAAATGACCTAAAAACAAGGTAAAAATTTTTTATATCAAAGAGTAAAAACCAATAATTCTTAAAAAAGTAAAAATTTGTGGATGAGGATCTTTGTGAAGGATGTCTTTAAGAGTGATAGATGATGAGTGGAAACAGCGAATGCGTTGATGATTAAATTGTTGACATTCAATAAGAATGTGCAGAACAGTCATTTGGCAATGGCATGCTGTACAAAGAGGTGCGGGTTCCCCCAATAACAGATGCCTATGCGTGAATCTAGTGTGTCCGATTCGTAATCTGGTAAGAATTGTGTCGAGCTTCCTGGTAGGTAAACTGGGCCAACAATCAATTAAAAGTTTAATGGAATGAAGTTTAATTGTGTCTTTACGATCCCATTGAGCTTGCCATTCTGAGTGGAGGATAGATTTAATATAATTTTTCACATCGTTGACAGGGACTGGAGAGTTCAAATTGATGGTGGCAGACTTAGCAAGATTGTCAGCAAGTTCATTTCCGGGTATACCGAACCCACCATAGGAGTTCTAATTTGGACAAATTTTCTGTCGAGGGCAAGACTAACAAAGTCAAAAAATAAACCCTCTGTGGCTCTGAATCTGTCCAATTGAATAATAAGAAATAATCCTTTTGAGAAGTTGGACAGATTCAGAGCCACAGAGGGTATATTTTTTGACTTTGTTAGTCTTGCCCTCGACAGAAAATTTGTCCAAATTAGAACTCCTATGGTGGGTGGTACTATGATTACGTCCGCCATTGGGGTTCTCCTCCAAGTTTTCCATTTTGATTGTTATTTCTTTTGTTTTTCTAGTTTTTTTCCTTCTTTTATGTGTTTTGGCTATTTTATTATTGGAGAATTTTTGTTGGTTAATTCTTTAGTGATGGGTTGGTTAGTTGTAGTAAAAATGTATGATGCAAACACTGGATGCTGCTGCGTTTGGCGCGCAGAAAGGTGTATTGTTATTATCATTGATTATTTCTTCTGTTTCATATTTTTCTAGTTTTTTCTTTTTTAATGCTTTTTTTAATTTTTAATTTTCTATTGGTTGTTAACATTTATTGTTTTAACATTTGTAATTTTCTATCGTTTGTATAAATGAGAAACGTATAAACAGTGCTTTACTGTTGTTTTAAGTTACATTCAACAACAATACTTTTTATTGTTTTATGCAGTGGCGGCTCGTGGTATGTAATCTTGGGGTGCCTAATCTTGGGGAACTAAGCCTGAAACATGTCGGGCTAGAGGTTTGAATCACCGTTTAAATTTTTCTTAGGTGCTGAAATTCGTTTTCATGACAATATACGACGACCATATGGCGGTTCTCGTAGAATATTTTTAACAACAATCTATAAAATATTTTTTGTTAAAACTTACAGCGTACCCTTCACCCCAAATGAATTTCGCAGCATTTTTTGAATAATCTCCGGGCAGACATATTTTGGGCTGTTTTTCAGATCATTATTTAAATTCTCTCCGAAAAACTTCGCAATAGCTGAAAACTTCATTTAGTTGCATTTCCACGACAACGATTATGAGCTAGAAATATTCAGACACTACCAAAAATATCACAGTTACCAAACTATTGATTTTCAGTCGGTCGCTTTCAACTGTAAAATGTCAAAGTGTTTAACGTAATCGTTCTGCCAACGTAGAAAAAAAATCTGAATCGTAACAACTTCAATAGTTCACACTTTACATGAAATTCACCAGTTTGGGATCTTTATACAGCTAATGATAGATTCATGCATATACATGAGTTGCATAGTTTTTTCCATACTTTCAGAAGATATTTCAGAAACGATTAGGGTCAGAGTAGTTTAGACTTTTTATGTACTGGGTAGCCATTAAATAACATTAAACGTTTTGAGACCTCTAGCGGTAAATTTATTGAGTGAAAAAGTGAATAAATTCAGCGTACGTAAAGGATAGAACATTCAGTTTCGCTTTCTAAAGCTGGACATTCACGATCGATCTGTTCCAATCCATTTGGAGGGGTTCTTAGCAGACCGTTTCCATTCGCAGCTCATAATATTTTGTGGAACATTCACTGGTCGGACTGTGCCAGCAGCACTTATGGGGAACACGATCCCCTAGGCTACTGCGCCTCCTCCTCCTCCGCCTTGATTTCTCCAGACCGACTCCCACGCACACTCCCCTCCCTCATTTTGTGGTTTCCGCTTTTGTGAGAGAGGCTTGTCCCTCTAATCCACTATCATATTTATTTTTATGGCCTAGTGGGCCGAATGAATATCCAACACGGATGTAATTCCGACTTTTTTTCCTGGTCCACACAATTTCTCGTTGGTTTCTTAATTAACGAAGGGTTTTGGCCTGCTATGTTCCAAAAACAGTGGAGTAGAATAGTGGTGAATATCCCGCTTAATGGTAACAATTGGCAGTGTTCTCCCTTCGTCTTCCCTGTACAGGGTGTCCCAAAAGGTCATTTGAAAACTTTATGAATAAGTCGGGCATACAGAAACAAGTCATTTTTACAATAGGACATGGGGTCGCAAACGCAAATGGTGACTTCTATAGTGGGCTCTTTGAAAGTAAATTATTTAGACGGCGGTGTCCTAGTGGTAAGATAAAGGCCTCGGGGCCGGAGGGTACCAGATTCGAAACCCGATTCCACTGAAGATCCGTCGTGTATGTGGGCCTGTTGTACGCTAAATCATACGTATAGGCCAAACGTCCTCCCTCTGGTGTGGTTCAGAAATATGGAGAGGGGGTGCCAGCTCAAGTGTCGTCCTCGTCATCAGACCGCGGTTCAAAACGACGAGGTCCGTCCCAAAATAGCCCTCGTGTTGCTTCAAAACGGGACGTTAATATAACTAAACTAAACTAAACTTGACAGTGAATTAAATAAAAGAAACGGATACATCAACACAGACTTTATGAAATACGAATTCACAACAGAATAACAACACAGTTGTATAAATAACATCATTATAAAACATACGCAGCATGACAGATGGCAAGTAGGACGCAGTATCGATAATAAGCCTTTTCAGTACTTAAGTAAGTGCTCAAAGGACTTGCCGTCTGAAGCTATACACGCTTCGCATGTTATTATTCATGCATATGTCTTGATGTGAATTTGTATTTCCTTAAACCTTTGTTTTGCCTTTCTTTTAGTTAATTCACTGGCAAAGAACTCCTGATGTGGTTGCCGTTTGCATTTGAGACCTATTGTAAAAATGACTTGCTTCTGTGTGCCTGATCAACACGTAATGTTTGTAAACGATATTTTGGAACTTCCTGTATACTGCACACAATAGTATGGCGTGAGGGTGAGTTACCTCCACTCCGATGACAAAACGTATCACCCGCGGGAGTGGTTGAGCCGTGGCGTGAAAATCAGAGAAAATCGGCTCCAATGCCAGCATTGAGATCTAAAAAATGAAAATAACAGTTCTAATTTCTGGTATCAGTTTGGTTACCAGCTATCTCGATTTATAGACAAGTTTTCTGTTTTGTTTATTGTGGTAAAGTAGTACTTCCGCTATACTCACCGACTTCCGGTGTTAATGCTATGGATCAATGGGATTCTTCAAAATGTCAACACTCTGTTTTAAGATACTAATTAATGTTTAAAGTAGAGTTTTCTAATGTTATAGCAAAAGGATACTTTGAAAATATTAAATTTCGAGTTCCTATTGCTTACTCCTATTGTTTACTTAAACTAATAGCCCAATTTTGTGGAAAGGCTGCCGTAACTGTTCGTTGTCGCTCTTTTTGGGCGACTTTTAAAGCTTGTTTGGCGGTTTAATTTTTAACCATACGATTGAGATAATCACTCGCGGTTAAATTTGTAACCAAACGATTTAGCGAATTACAATCGTTCCATTTGGAGTTGAGCCGTTTTATGAGTTTTTTTAAAACGATTTAAATAAAAAGGATGGCACGAACTCAAAGAACACGGAATTCAAAGCTTTGTATACTAAAGAAAGAACTGATTCGAACTTGGCGCTTGATACAGTATCCAAATGTATTTGGCGATTGCTTAAATCGGTGGGTTACTAGAAAACGCTCTGGGAATCCAAAATAAACAAACCAGAAAAATCGTAGCATCGGATAATCGATGTTCTACTGTATGTTTTGTTATGAAATTTAAATATTCTTTTAATATTCTGCTTGAACTTGTAATGTTGGCAACACTGCATCATCTTGATTATATCTTATCTATAAAATATTCCGAAATTTTCGCATTTTATGTCCTCCTTTACCAGCTGGGGAACCATTTCGAGTACGCGAATAGAAACTCAGCTGTTACAGGTACTCCATCGAGATATAAGGAAAAAATTTACGACCTCGTAAAAAATTTCCATAACTTTTCTTCTTCGCCGTTTTAGACTCCGAAACTATCTACTTTCGAAACTGTTAGCGTAAAAGAAATAAATATAGAGATCCTAAATTTATTTGTGAAATATATTATTTAAAACATTTTAAAATTCTCTTCATTTTTTTAAGATATTTATAAAAAAAATCGTATATGGCATTATTATGCCACGAGCACATAAGATCTTCTGGACAAAATTTCTACAAGCTTAATAAATAAATAAAAAACAGTTATAATTATCAAAATTTACCAAAGATATTAACTATAAATTAATAAGTAAAAAATTAATTAAAATTTAATTAAAAACTCTTAGTATTATATAGAATGGTGCATATGCAACTATTTCTAATATAATACAGAAACAAATCATAGAAATATAAATTAAAATGTAAAAATTATAAATAAGAAATAGAAGATTTAAACAAAAACCGATGACAATACACCTTTTTGCGTGCTCAACGCAACAGCATCAAGTGATTGCATCAACCAAAGAATTACAACAATTAATATTTAAAACACATAAAATAGATAAAACACATAAAATAGAATTTAGAATGTAAAAGAGATTATTCAAAATGGAAGGAATGGAAAAGAACTCGAATGACCTACTTCTTCGAAGGTCACTAGCCATAGGAGTTCTAAAATGGACAAAATTTTCTGTCAAGGGTAAGATTATAAGAGTATAAATCAAAAGTATACCCTTTGTGGCCTGAATTTTGTCCAACCGCAAAACGAGAAACATTTTGAAAAATCAAGAGGCAAAAATCCTAAATAAAATCCAAAAGAAACTAGAGTTAGTAAAATAATTTACCCTCTCTGCCGAAATTATGATGGAAACAGGAGACGCCAGACGCGAAATGACAATGAGAATAGAAAGTACTGGAAGCTAGCAACTAGCTCCATCTATGAAGAAAAATTCTAACTAATTAATCAGAAGGGAAAAAAACTAATATTAAGACAGTTATAACAAATAAAATATAACAAGCTTAAAATAACAAGCTTAAAGTGCAATAAGCACAATTCCAAATGCTCTGTAAGGGCGACGATGGCCTAGTCAGGGGTTCCTTTTCCCCTCGCCTACCCCTTGATTATTCTTTTTGTTTTCGCGTACCCCCTACTAGCATATCCAAACCTCCCCCCTCCCAATCATCCTTTTATGCAAAGAAGTTTTTAAGAATAATGTTAAGGTTAGCTTAAAAGTGAGATGATTCGAATTCACAAGATTTGCAGAACTTATTTTTGATTTCACAGTTTGTCTCATTTTTACAAAAATATTAGTTCAACATCAAAGTAAATGAAGCCAGTATTATAATTATTTTAGTTTTAACTTAAAAGGATAGTTAAAAATTACACTTCGTATTAATTCACTTTTCAGGTGATATAGTTATTAAATAGCAAGTATTCTCTCGGAGAAGCAAAATTCCCTAACTCTTTTAATCCTTATGTTTTCTTATTTCTGCCATTAACGACTTTGATTTCACGTACCCCTAAATGGTCCTTCCCGTACGCCCAGGGGTACGCGTACCACAGGTTGGGAACCTCTGTTGTGGAATAAAATATTGGTACAAAAATCTTTCTGTGGGTGTATGTTGTAAACAGTTCACACGCAGGATAATGGACAATGAAGGTTTATTCACAAATGTGCAGGAAACCACGTAGCATAGGTCACAGGAAACAATAGATCTTGCACGGATTAGCGACGTAAACAGACAACAATTCACAGGAATAACAGTTCGATACTTTGAGATTTAGCAACACAAACAGTCAGCAAATCACTTATAACGACAATAACAGCACTTTCAATAGCACTCAGTTCACCGGCTTCCTAGCTCGCACTGCAGACGAAACTCCAAAGTCGTTCCAGTGGATCAACACACCTCTCTGATCCAAGTGCGTCCCTTATATATTCTCCCGGACGGCCGTGACGTCACATGGGGTTTTCTTGTGCATTCGAGAGTATTTTCTTTCCTAATAGAGATATCGAGAAAAGGGTCGCATTTTCTGGAATCATCGATTTCTCGCCAAGTTCGTCGCTAAGGTCAGGGGTCCCCAGAATGGCCGCTGCCCGTCGCTCCATGCTTACCCCTGTAAAACTCCCTCTCCAACTATCAGACTAGCGAGGCAGGAAAGCGACATTACATCTTTGTAACACTATTGTACTCTCAAGCGTACATACAAAATTAAAAAGATGGTGCCTCAATCGAAAAAAAAGCATTTTTTATCAGCTTTGCTGCCATCTATATGTTTTAAATTGATTTAATAAAAATTTCAATATGTATCTTATTGGCAACAACACGCATTAGAGCTTCATTCTTATTCTAAAGATTTTAGAAGACAAAATTGGGTATGTTGCTTAACGACAACACTGGGCATTTAGGGCTAAAGCAGTGTTTCATCCATTACTTAGGCCATAGTTGGTGCACCAGTCAAGGTGTGTCATCTATAAACGCTTTGTCCATATTATCTTGTGAACTTCCGAATCTTCTGAACTTGAATCATTAACTTGTGAACCTCCGAGTGATATATTTAGGGAGGCTCGAACGAGGGTCTCGGTCGAGATGGTTCGAAGATGGGCCATCCAACTCAAATGTGGTGGAAATTTTCATTTCCTTATAACTCCTCTACGACTAAAGATAGAAGGATAATTCAAATTAGGCGAATCTTATCTTAACACAACGCCATAAAGAACAACTTTTGCACTTTAAGTTTTTCTACAGATGCAGTTGCTTAGAAGTTACGCGCTGAAAAGTAATCTTCTATGCATGTGGCACCTTGTTGGAAAGCTCTTATCAGTTACATTATCTCCCTACTTTTTTTACCCTTATAGCTTCAACCCTTATGAAATTAGAGGAGGGTGATGTAGTTTTCTTTTCTTAATATATCCCGACAAAAGGGATCTATCTTCGTCTTCCGACTTGCCGAAAGGATTTTTTACCTTATTATTTAACATTTTCTTTTGTCCGGCAATGGCATTCCCCGTTTGTTCGAAAAATTGAGCTTCTATTATGGCTAATACGAATCAAAGAAAAAGTTCGATTATGTCTAATTCCCGTCTTTTCTTTTTGTTTCGCACTCGAAACAAAAGAAGAATTGAATCCAATCAACTGGCTCTAACGCACGTGAGTGAAAAAAATTCTTCTCGGAATGAAAACAGATAGAAATTTTGTGTAAGTTATTTTTTCAGGGGAAAAAACGTTCATTCGTTCTCTTACACGATTTTTTACAAACCTAACTTGCCCCATGTTTGTAAAGAGGGCATTTTGCGATCGATTTCTCACTCACACCCTGTAAAATGAAACAGTTGTGTTTCCGATCAGAATATAATACTTTAATATTTTCCAAGACTTATTGATTGCTGCTATTTTATGTTGATTCAATACACGATGTGGCGTCTAGTAGCGAACTTCAGAAAAAAACGATTGCAACAATCATAATATAATAATGAGGTACTTTTCCGTTATGCGGGCGCAAATGTCGCCAATTGTGAACCAAACGCGAGCCAAGTCGCCAAGAGAATGGTTGTAAGAAATTTGGCGGAATTCTACATTATTTGGCGATTTTTTGCTTGCGCCCGGCTAACGGAAAAGTACCAATAATGAATTATGAAATACAGTAGAACCCCTGAAATCCGAACACCGGTAATCCGAAATTCCGAATAATCCGAACACTTTTTTTAATTTTCTGAAAAATTTCTATTGAAAAATGAAGGAAAAATTACAATTACGAATCAGAAAGAAGCTAATATTTATTCCTAACTTAAAAGAAGTATTTTAAGTGGTCTTTAAGAATGAACACGGCACCTTAATTAGTAGAAAAAAACTCATGTATCTTCTTTTTGCCCTCAATTTGTTTGTCACTGTACCGTGCGAATCGCCGCGTGCTCTTTCCGTACACCTTCACAGATCACCCAGAGTCAATACTCTACTGAATTTGGTATATCAAGAGCATTTTACCGAATTTTCCGGATAATCCGAATTCCCCGGAATCTGAACAGAGGTTAGCCCAGGTTAGTTCGAATTCCCGGGGGTTCTACTGTATATTGTCACGAGGGTGTCACACTCCCGGCTCACATCGAATATATTTGTGGTCCAGCGAACATAACAGGATGTATTAAAGATTTTAATGAAAATTTCGTAGCTTAATTTTTTAAATTGCTAATTTTTCATAAATAATAATAACGAACCATAACATTCGTCAATGGCCGATTACTAGTCATATTACTTCGACGCACTATTTCCTAAAATATTCCCCTATCGCGAATATTTTAGGAGATGATAGTAAAATAATACCTATCACCAGTGGCGGCTCGTCAGCTCATAAACAAGCAGCGCTGCAAAAGTTGTGCAGACCTAAGTTGTAGGAAATTTTTTGCTGATTATTTTGGTATATAGTGATAATATGCTGAAAATTGATAATTTTTGAGTTATAAGCAAACACTGGGGGAAAAAATTTCATGTTTTTTGGCCATAACTAAAATACCAACAAAACTTTTTGGTGGCAAACCTCAGATTCGTAATCAGCACCTCAAAAAACCACAAAGGAGCAAAAAGTTACAACTCCTCCAGAATTTGATTTAAAAAACTACTTAATGACTGGAATACTGAGAGAAAGCGAAAACAAAAAGCCAAATGAGGAAAGAGAAGGCAAAAGTCGTGCCAAATGAGAGCTGCGCATCTTATTTCAAACGGAGAAAGGGTTGCATTTTCTTCCGACTGAACGCTCCGCGTTGCTCAGTGCGCGAATTTTGATCCTTAGGAGGGGCAAAACTCTATGCTGCTCTTATCTGTCTGTCTCTTAATTATTGATTGATTTTCCGCCTTCCTTTTACGTTTTTCATTACTGTTTTGCCATTTTCATTGACCATTGAACTCACAAAGTGGAAAAGTAAAACAATTAGAATTAAAACGAAAATTCGAGTCTTTAAAATTTCGGGGACGACTGCAGCTCTGCAGCCCTAATCTACGAGTCGCCACTGCCTACCACGTCATTTTTATTCTACTGCTGTTGCCGTCAGTGGCGTAACGACCAGGGAACAAGGGGGTGTAGATGTACCGGCCGCCGGTTTTAGGGAACGCCATGCAGTCAAAACATTACTGCGTTTGAGAAAAAAATGCAAAGCATTTTTAAAGCAGAATATGATGGGGGGGGGTGCATAAAAATAGTACATAACACTGGTGCCATTTACGTTTGTTAAGCCACTGATGACGAATGGGATGAAAAAAAGCATAATTTCCGGTCACCACTTAACCCTCGATACGCCACGGCGTTCATGTCACTTTTTAACCCTAACGAGACATTTAAGTCCCATTCACATTTTAAAATTACTACAGGAATAAATATTTTTTGATACTCATTGAAATATGCCCCAGCTGTAGAACAAGAACATTTGTGCACATTTCATCTTTAGGCACCTAGATGGTACAGCCTATTTTCCCTCAAAAAACCATTGTTTGCTGAAGACTTTCCTTCTGTGCATGTCTCTTCGATAGTTTTGATCTATTGGAAAGTAGTGCACATTTTTTGCAATAATAGTGATGAAATATTGTAAATACAGGGTACCCACTTAAATAAGGGCCGCCCCCTATTAATTTCTGAACGATGGTAACTATAGTCATGAAAGTAGTATCTAGATGTAAAACGTCTATGCGCTATCCGATGAAACCCCTTACAGCGCCACCTGGTGTCAAATTCCGGAGTTAGAGTTCCTATCTCGAAAACGGTACAAAATAGGGGGAAATGTCAATCACAAAGTTGTAGGACGTCATCGATTTAGTACAAAAAGATACATTGTACACATTAATACAAAGAATAGAAAGCTTAAAATGCACATTTGTTTGTTCGCATTTTCCGAAATTGCAATGTCACAAGACATGGACAAAAGGAGAAAATGTCATTTTTCGGACAAAAAAATGACCCCATTATACTTTTTGTGTGGGACTAACTGAAACAGCTGGTGTATGTGACCTTTCAGCCAATATTGCAGGACTTTTGATGACGTATTACTACTGTTTGTGCTAGCGCACCTAACTATATACTAAGACGTGTGCAAAGTGAAATTCAAACAAGGGCTCATATCTGTATTGTATATGACGGAGAGCATTTTGGACACCGAAAATTAAAGTATCTTCTGATAACTAAATGTTTTTTCTATTTGTAAACCGTTTTATGACGTCACAGTTTCGGAAATCGAGAATAATCAAATGTGCATTTTGAGCGTTCTGTTCTATTATTAATACCCACAAGGCGTCTTTTTTTACTAACTCAATAACGCTCTACAACTTTGTAATTGACATTTTTCCAATATTTACTTTCTCGTATACGAAGTATACAAAGAGAAAGTATTGTAATCGTCAAAAAATTCGAACTCGAGATTTTGACGAATCTCCACGTTTTAGACCTCCCTGAGTCCGAAAAACACAATTTTGGAATTATGTCTGTCTGTGTGTGTGTCTGTGTGTGTGTCTGTGTGTGTGTCTGTGAACACGATAACTCGAAAACTATTAGAGCTACGGGGATGAAATTTGGTATGTGGTCTTTAAACATAATTTGTAGGTTTCTATCAAATTTTGGACAAAATCCGTCAACGGGAAGTCTGTCTGTATGTATGTTCGAGGTCATGCGAAAGCTATAACTCAAAAACTTGAAAAGCCAGATGGATAAAATTTTATACACAGTTTTACCGTCATGAATGTAGGTCCGTATAAAATTTTGGGCCAAATCCGTCAACGGGTTGACTGTCTGTCGGTCTGTATAATTTACCATTGAAACCAATCCGCTGTCTCCACACACATGCGCACTTCTGTGCTCGCGAAAGGAGCGATTACGTCAGTTTGTCCTTGAGACGGCAAGAGTAAAACCTAGCAGTGTGCGACAGATGCGTTTTAATCGGTACGCATCTCTTTGAATTCTTTGCCCAGATATTTTTCAATCACTATAATGAAAAATCTTCTGATAGTCATTGGATTCTGGATAACAGTAGGTTCGAATTTTTTTAGCCACGCGGGGAAAGTAGAAACGCCACCTTTTGGGGGAAGTATACGAGAAAGTTTAGGGGAGAACACTCCCGCTGGTTTTTTACCGTTTTCGAGACATGAACGCTAACTCCGGAGTTTGTCACCAGGTGGCGCTGTAAGGGGTCTCATCGCATAGCGCATAGACATTTTACACTATCTAGACACTACTTTCATGAGTATAGTTGCCGTCGTTCTGCAATTAAGAAGGATGGTCCTTGTTTAAGCGGGCACCCTGTATATAAATAAGTTTTCGCAATAACTAATAATAATCATGTTTTATGCATAGAAATGTAATATTTTTTGGTTATGGGACTATTCTGTCCCAGCCTTTGGTTTAAAATCCTCTAAAAATAAAACCAAAATAAAAAAAATATCCGGACGATCAGTGTGCCTCATTTGGAGCCTATTGTCTTCTTTCGTATAGAAAATTGGATAAAAAAGCATAGAAAATTGGGTATTTTTTTAAATATTCGTAGTGAAAGGGTTAGAGTTAAATACGATGAGGTGACGAAAGATATCACACCCCCGGTTGCCATTCCCACACGCTAAGTCACTGATGACGACGGGTGGGCGAAAGAATACTATTATGACCCAGGCACCACTTACCCTCGCTACGCCACTGGTTTTCAAATGAAACGAAGTGATGCGCGTCACGGTGCGCCTGAAATGAAGTAGTTTTCATGACGCAATATTTTTCCCACCCACTCATTTTCACTTCGAACTCAGAATCAAAAATGATCTGCTATATGTTTTGTTTTAGACATATCATTTTCACTTATGAGAAGAATTGTCTCTGGTCAGATCAGCGATTAATGCCATTCACCTTGGGTCAGTTTTGAAAGTAATCACTACAGACAAAATATTCCACGAAGTATGAAAGATGTTAGCAGAGAAAAGATATCAACTGGCAGGAAGGAAACATTGGCAAAGCGTTGTCCTAACTCTTTTTATACTGCGTTATAGAAATAAACTCTCATTTCTATAAAAATTGAAGGGTTTTCTGAGTGCCCCATATAAATCTAGACTTTATTTATTTGGCCCGTGCTGGTATTTGAGTAGGATGCCATTGTAATAAAGACTAAAAATTAGAAAATTAAAACACCAAAAATGATTTTTTAAAGCGCGGTTTTATTAGCGTACTTAAATGTAGAATCCAAAATCTGGAGAAAAAAAATTAAAATTCGTAAAATGTGAAGCATTGAAAATAATACATTAAATAAATTAAGAAGCAATGAATATTATAAGAAAAAATTTCTTAGATATTTATTAAAAATAAAAATATATTAAAAATGTAATTCAAATTTCAATTTTCTCAGAGTATTTCTGTTACTGCCTGACGTGTTTATGATTTGGTTTTGACTTCCGTATTTTTGATTTAAAAAAAATATTTCTGCTTTTTAATGTGTTAATGAAAACGTGTTCTTAAAAACTTTTTCAAAAAAATTAATTAATTAATTAAAAGAAAAAAGAAAAGAAAAACGGTACTAGCAGTGAATATGGTAAAAGTTTTCATTCTTTAATAGTTTGTTTTTAAATAAAATTAAATCCAAACTAAACAATTTGGGTGAAAATACAGAATACTAATAAATTTTTTAAATGCATTTTTAACCATTAATATTATGAGCAAAACAGTATTTCATAAGTTATGTTTCCCCCAAAAAAATATAAGCATGGTTGCAAATCCAGAAAAAAAAGCAGAAATTGTGGATTTTTCATAATAAAAAAACACACAAATGAAATATTTCAAGTATGTTATATGTATCATATACATAGGTAAAGTTTCTAGTTCTTGAATTTTTATTAACACTAACATTCTCCAATAAAAATTTTTAATTTTTCCATTTTTTTCTTTGAATATAAAAATTAATATTAAATTTCGAATCTAATATTAATTACCAAAGCACTCTCCTATTAATACCAGGTTTTCATCTTTACCCTAAAAACAAGATTAGTTTTGAACATTTTTCAATATTCAAAGAAATTTTAAATTTTTTTAAAAATTTAATTGAATCATTCTTCAGTGAATGAATCGTTTTTAAGTTTTAAAAAATGCACCGAAACTTCCCAAGAATTACAAGGTGATACGCAGACAAAATGTCTGTTAATAGTAATATTATTTAATAAATATTACTAATTTTACCAAATATTTTTTGAAACTAAAAATTAATGTTAAATTTAAAATCGAATACCAATTTTTAATACATCCACGCATTAATATCGTGTTTTTATTTTTACCGTGAAAACAAGATAATTTCCGTGCATTTTTCAACATTCGAGCAAATTTTTAATCATTCTTTAAAATTTTTCTGAATTATTTTTCGCGTGCAGTGTTCTTGTCATAAAAGTTATTGAACCGAAACTTTACCAAAAGTTCCAATGTGATACGCAGATAATGTGTCTTATTCTTGAATTTCTGTTAATAGTAATTTTATCTAATCAATATTACTAATTTTAACAAATATTTCTTTGGAACTAAAAATTAATATCGAATTTAAAATCGAATACCAATTTTTAATGCATTCTCGCATTAATGAAATGTTTTCATTTTTACGGTATAAACAAACTCACTTTTGTACATTTTTCAATATTTGAATAAATTTTCGATCATTTTTTTGAAATTTATCGGAATTTTTTTTTGCGTACATTGTTTTTAAATTCATAAAGAACACTGAACCGAAACTTACCAAGAGTTCCGAGGTGAGCAAGTGCCTTCTTCGTTCTCTTTTCGGAGTTCTCCGAACTTTTCCGAGGAGCAGGCAGTGTCCAATTGGATGCGCTACCGCCGGGATCTGTAAACAGAGAGCTAAAGGCCACTCGGATCGCGCCGAGGGTTGCCAAGTTTCCCTTTGGCGATA